>CM023481.1:28384727-28475147 GCA_013339685.2 Hyalomma asiaticum
TTTAATTTCTTCGTAGCCTTAAAATAGATAAGTTTTCACGATAATCAATGAACTTTAGTATAACGGGTCTGTCCCTGTTTTCGCTTGCCTGGCCAAGTCTATGGCATCTCTCGAGAGTGGTTGTCGTTATGCCCAGCTTACCTTCAAAAATTTCTTTCACACCGTCCTGAAGTTTTTCAGGGCTTTCCTTGTGTGGTTCTTTGTGACCATAAATGATTAAGTTATTTCTACGGCTTCTATTTTCGAAATCATCGATTTGTTCCTCGAGGGATACTAATTTGGATTGCATTTGACTCATCCCCCCTTCAATTTCTTTTACACGTTTTGGTAATAAGCTCAAGTTTTTCACGTGACGCTCAATGGCATCAATACGTTCAGTCAGCAGGCCGAATTTTTCTACAATGTTTTTCTGATTAGCCTGTACATCCTCAATAGCTGCTTCCATTGTTTCAGAGAAGTGTAATAGAAGTTTTAGAGAAGTGTTAAGAGCATAGCACCCCTATCGGCACTAATTAACTTGCACCATGGCTGGTACTAGCCGGAAACGAGAACGTATGGTCCCCATTGCGACCCAGCGGTACCTCGAAACATTACAAATGTCAAACGCGCCATCTCTCCGATGCGTTTCCTACGGCGTCCCCGACACGTACTTTATGCAGATGTCAAAAGAAACCACGCATCAGCAAGATCAGCATGCATGTCAGCGTATACCTTTAGTGTGAAGTGTGTTTTTGTGTGTTTTTGGGATCCCTCCTTCCTAAGTGTCGTTGGTTTCAAACTTTTCTTATTTCTTAAAGAGAACCATTGTGTCACTTTGCGTAGGTAATCACCTGCTTTAATCTAAAACACAATAGACGCACGCAGTTCAATTTCTGTTGAAACCTTTCTTTTTTTTCTATCCCCAGGAAACTATTGCACCGATATATCTACTCCTTTACGTTAGCTAGGGCAGAAATTCTCTTACACCACGCCTGGTGTGGTAGGCGTGGATGATAAGGCAAGCTTAGCGCTTATTCTTTCAAGGTAGCGTGAATCTGCGCTGAATGAAGTCATCCTTCGACAACAGCTTAAAATAGTGACACGTTAGAGATCGCTGGGGTCCCTGCCGGGTTCTACAGCTCTTGTTGGAACACGAGTTCTCTCACCGCACACGTATCCTCCAAATGCAGCCGCGTCGAGTGGGCCGCGTGGTTCAACGTGAAGGGCGGCGTGGCTCGGAGGCGGATGCGTTGCTCACAGACCACAACGTCCACGCTGTCCTCGGCAGGAGCTACTGAGCCAGAATCCTCGAGCATTGTGATCACGCCAGGCTCCACTCTGCGGGTGCTCTGCTCCTCCGCGCTGCGTTAACACCGCATGATGACTGTGACCGCCATTTCTTTTGAAAACACGGTTTAGTTACAACTCGCATTCAGGCAAGCCCTTCCATTTATTTATTTTTTGTTTTATCCTCAGCAACTCCCTCTGAATTAAAACAATATTGTTGTCATAGTGTTTAACACCTCTGAAAGAAAACGTAATTTCTCGCTGCTCATTGGTGCTTACGTAGAAGTACATTCTGCGAATTTCGCGTCTCAAAATCCAGATAACCCAAGAGTTAGGGGGCTCCAGATTTACGTTAGTCAAATCGGGCTATTCTTCAACCTGCCCCTTCTCTTTTTAATTTCGACCTCATTGATAGGTATATCCCCGTGGTTGGGATTGAAACCTGTCCACGGCCTTGACTGCTCCACACCTTACCTGCTAGACGCTAGCACGGTTGATAGGTTTTGCTCTGTCACTTTAGAAAAACACAGAAGCAATTGCAACGCGCTCAATACAGTGCAAATCCAGCAGAACTTTAGCAGGAATTGTGGATTCAGTTCCCTACGAAGCGTTCAGAAATCGTCACAAAATTTTTTATGCTCGTCGATTATGACTTTCCTGTCTCCATTTCTAAGGTAAAGCTAAACGCCGTTCGCCAAAAAGTTTCACGTTGGCCATAGTAATTACGAGTCAGTAATGAAAACACCGCTAAAGCAATATTCGCAGTGGCACGATGATGGTAATGGTAGAGATTTGTCGCTAACAGTTCATATACAGCATATAAGTAGGCGACGTGCGAGAGCTGCTGTCTATTCCTGTGAAGCAGGTTGAGCTAACCTACTTCTTAGACTATACTACATAAAATCGGGCTGAATTGCATACCGACCCATAGAGACCTAGCGCTAATATGACGCTTAAATTATTTTAAATTTATTTGTAATTACGGCTTAAAATCTCCGGGTGCACATTCTTAAATGTGCACTAAGATTAGATTCTCTTTCTTCAAAGACTTTCCATGATTAAATTCGAAACGAACTAACGTACATAAAAGAGCAGAAAGGAGAGAGCAGCCGTAGTCGTTGGCCCTTCCTGATTGATTTGGGGAGGTTAACGCCCTAAAACCAGCTGTGCTTATGAGAGACGCCGTAGTTGAGGTCTCCGGAAACTTCGACCGCCTGAGGTTTTTTAACGCGCACTCACATCGCACACCACACGGGCGTCAACATTTTGCCTCCATCGAAATGCAGCCGCCACGGCCGGGATGTTGCCCATTGTTCACGGGCGCCTTCATCAGGCCGTTTTGATTCCTTTTTTGTGATAACCTTTTCTCGCGGTCTTTGGGCTTTCTTTGAGGGCACAGAAATGGCAGGCTTCTTAGTAACATCATCCTCGTCTAGCCATATCAGCTGCGAATATATTTATATTTTTTTAACCCACAATACTCGATCCCGCAAAAAAAAAACACGTGAGCTTTTACCTAAAAGCCCTCATTTGAGCAAAATTATTATTGAAGAATAGTAAGCCCTACGCTCTATCACTGATAGCAAAGATCCTTAATTGTTCCCCTGCCATTTTGAGTTTACGCCACTAAAGTTTCCGAACACCAAGAACTGTACAGCTTCGCTGTAAAACAGCGAATGTTGCCCGTGCGCATTTTGTGGCCACTGCAAACACCAAGCGTGTCTCTGATGAACGTAGAGTCAAGCAAAAGTTGTGCCATGATCGGTTCTCTGGGAGCGCTCAATTAGACTTCACATGATGTGGTTGTTTTTGTACCTCGCGGGCTTTCTTTAAAAGCACATTTAAGTAGTTCCAGCAATGGTACTTAGTTGCAAACACTTCAGTCGGCAATTTTTAAATTTGGTCTACAACCTTCCTACGGAAAATTTGTTGCGGAACGAATCAATAAAGGTTAGCCGAATCATTTGCGCCAATTAATCGACTGAAAAAAAATGCCACACACTAGGACACATGATCCTCAACATAGCTGAGTTTGTCGCAACTCGCTGGCTCGCTCAGTATTATTTTAAAATCTTGGTTACATTTAGGTGTGACACCCTGCACACGCTTTAGATTGCGCATAAAGTTACGCTATCTCTTTTGTTTCGGAGGTAGTGCGCCAAGAGTGATCATCGTATAATCGTTAAAATCGAGCTGCAGTTGCTCAACTCAGGAGATTCTGACATTTTTAAATGAGAACGGACGTCGGGTTATTTCCGCCAGGATTGCCAATATAGTTCCTGTATAAATTATTATGCAATTAAGGCAATTTTCAGAGCTATATCATCCTCTATACCAATGGGAGGCGATGGGCAGAAACACTGTCGCCGGGTAGCAGCCTAATAAATCGAGGGAATTGTCCGTCATCGTTAATTTGACGACGTACAAACGGAATCCTATGCAGGTTTCTCTGATTTCAACATTATGCAAACTGCAGTAGATACTGCACAACCAAGGCGATAGAACACATAAATACCACGCCACCTCTTCCTTTCGCCTTGTATTTTCCGTTTGAGCTACACCCTACGTGATATTAACCAAGGAATAGGTTTGATTCCAAGGACATGTTTTCCCAGAGGTTCTTTTTTTTTCTCTCTCTCTTTTTCTACGCACAACTCAGCAGTTTCACAGGATAATGAAGCCAGGAAACAAAAGAGGGCGTTCTTAATAGCTCCTTATCTAAGGTATACAAATTACGATAAAAGAGGAAATTTAATTAAAATAGACGCCAAAGAACTCGCCACCGGTGGGGTCGAACACAGTACATTCGTTACACAGCTTATTCTTTTCTGCACTAAAGATACATTAACGCTATTTTTTTCGGTTGCTTTGTGAAAAAAACTAGCCCATCAAAGCAATTTTCATGACAGCATATATATTGTAAAAAAGGCCAGTCTTGCCACTGCGTGCTCGGAATAGATATATAATACAAAAAATAAAGTCCTACCTCCGAACCAGCGAGCGTCCGGTGCCCCTCCACATGACCACCGACTGGTGCCGGTTTCCTCGCGTGGCTCTTGCAGGATGCATGGTGTTGTAAAGGCACGCAATGGTCTTCAGGCCCGTGTCAAATATCAGATCACAGTCGGCCAAACAGAATAGACTTTTGCGACGTTCTACGGAGCTACAGCGTCCGCCAGGCTCGTTCCCAGGCTCGACCACTATGTCCTGGTAGTCGAAGAGGACGTACATGATGGCCTTGTTCTGGGACACATCATCATCGGTCTCATCTCGACTTGCACCAAGGGACACCGAGGAGGGCGTTTTAAGCGCTGGCGATCCTTCCGAGAAAGCGGGCATGCTGCCGTCGACGAGGCGCTTCCTTCTGCTACAGCTGGGCACACCCATATCTACGCCTGGAACCTTGAGCACAGGCCGTTCTTCTCAACGACCCAGCGAGCGTCCGCTTTGCCTAGCTGCCTCGTTCGAATGCGCGAGGAAGAACTTCGTACGTCTCACGAGCCGCTCGTGACAGCGAGCAAAGATGGTGATGATGATGATACTCTTCATTGTCTCCTTCTTCCTCTACTCTATTGTGGTTGATGATTATTTTAAATGCGAAGCCTTTCAGGCTCTCATTATGCGTGCGCGTGCTGCAAAATCATTCGTTGAGGCCCCCAAGAGTGCGCGTGCATTTCTATGCAGCGCCCAATGCGCCGTGTCTGCACGCACGCTTCTTTCTTCTCTCGCGCACATGGCTGAGCCCACTACTACACTGCAAAAAAATTGCGGCTGGTCGGCGCACGTGTTCAAACAAAAGAAAAAAAGACAAAGACGGTATGCTGTGCACCGACTCGTCGGTGCACAGCATCCCCCATGGAAAACTAAGTGGTGTCCATCAAGAGAAGCAGATTACGATGTCGTACCTCCTCCTCCCCCCCCCCCCTTTATGTCTGTAATCACACAGGGCTGGTTTGGTGTTGTCACCCCTCCGCCATTTCTGTCGTGAAATTGAAAGTAATAAAAATATAGAACATTATTTAATGGCTTGGTCGTCGGTACGCGTTTCCCGGAAAAAGGACGTCTAGAAATTCCGCTTCGTAATTTGGCGCTACATTTAACAGCAGAAATAGCTCTGTCTTTTGTGCCTCAGCATTGGGATATTGCCATAGGGACATATTTGATGTTGTTTGTACATTCGTGCAAGTGATAAATCGTATACGATTTTCACTTGCATGAAATTGCATCACTTGGAAAAAAATTGGCAAATCCCACGTGCACTGCGAATCAAGGAAATGCGAAGCACGCATCAGGAACGTAAAATGGATTTGCATTGTTGTCTCGCTATACCGAGTTTGGTATTATGAAGTTAACGAAACGGCCGCAAGAGCACCAAGACCGTGGCACGTAAACCATGACCCAATGACACGCATGTCATGATTCTAAAGTTATGACCTGTCATTTATGTTCGTCATGCAGTCGTGTTGTGACATACCAATTTTTGTATACATCCCATTAACGAAACGGCCAGCAGAGCATCAAGACCGTGACATGTAAATCATGCCGCTCATGACACGCATGTCATAATTTTCATGTTAGGACCTGTCATTTATGTTCGTCATGCCGTCATGTGGCATGCCAATTTTCGTACACATCCCGTTGACGAAACGTGTGGCATGTGAATCATGTCGCTCATGAAATGCATGTCATGATTTTCATGTTATGACCTGGCATTTATGTTCGTCATGCAGTCATGTTGTGCCATACCAATTTTCGCATACATCGCATTAGCGAAACGGCCAGGAGAGCATCAAGACTGTGGCATGTAAATCATGCCGCTCATGAGATGCATGTCATGATTTTCATGTTATGACCTGTCATTTATGTTCGTCATGCCGTCACGTTGTGGCATGCCTATTTTCATATACATCCTGTTGGCGAAACTTGTGGCATGTAAATCATGTCGCTCATGACATGCATGTCATGCTTTTCATGTTATGATCTGTCATTTGTGTTCGTCATGCAGTCATGTTGTGGTGTACCAATTTTCGTATACATCCCGTTAACGAAACGGCCAGGAGAGCACTAAGACCATGGCATGTAAATCATGCCGCTCACGACATGCATATCATGATTTTCCAAGTTATGACCTGCCATTTATGTTCGTCAGGCAGTCATATTGTGCCATACCAATTTTCGCATACATCCCATTAGCGAAACGGCCAGGAGAGCATCAAGACCGTGGTATGTAAATCATGCCGCTCATGAGATGCATGTAATGATTTTCATGTTATGCCTGTCGTTTATGTTCATCATGCTGTCATGTTGTCGCATACCAATTTTCGTAAACATCCCATTCGCGAAACGGCCCGGAGAGCACAAAATCGTAGGCGTCTAGATAGATAGATAGATAGATAGATAGATAGATAGATAGATAGATAGATAGATAGATAGATAGATAGATAGATAGATAGATAGATAGATAGATAGATACGCTCAAACTCGCCGAAGTTCGCTAAGAAATGCTTCGCATTCAAAATCCAAGCGCAAAAATAGCCTGCTCTTCTCGTCTGCGTTGTAAGACCTAATTAAGTTATTCTTCTGTATAGGTTTAGTGAATCATTAGTCTGGTTTCAATAGTTGAAGAGCGCAATTCCGCGAATTAAATTCCCTACAAATCTTCCTTTCTTCTATCTGTTTCTTTCAGACATTTCAAAAGAAAACGTAATCCTCATATAACGCTAGGCCGATTCCCCTTGGTGAGTGAGTGCCCAACGTGTTCAGGGATATCATCCACACCACCAGCAGCAAAATCTATGCGTCTGTGCATATTGTATAATAGCAAAGGGTTGGGCCGGCATCAAGCCGAGGTCATGCGGGCCGCGTCTGCCACATGCAGTGTGTGGTTCGACGCGAACGCCTTTAAGCTGAGCTCGGTGCGAAACATTGAGAAGCGTTCTCTGGGACTCTCAGCGCTTTGCGCGGCAGTACCCGAAGTCTCGGACCACGACGAAATGCAAGCGTGCCGGGGACAAACCCAGACCAGCCATCACCTTCGCTGCTTCGATAGCCTTGCGCCACTATGCAAGCTTCAGTAAGTTTTTTTTTTATTTGCCGTCTCTGGTGAACAGGTTCCCAACATTGCAGGGACTTTGTATCACTGTATGTACAAGAGATTAGCACACGGCCCATTTGCTTTGCTTTTTTTTAATCGCTGAAGCTTCCGTTTATTTTGTGCTTTTGCTTTTTTTCACCCATATTAGATATATCTCTAAAACAGAGGTCTGTGCTTTGGTCTAACTTGAGTGCCAACATCCTGGTTAGCCCACGTTAAAGGTCAACTCCGGCGGTTTTGCCATCATATCCTGATATCAATGTTTTCCAATGGTACTGGTAGTCCTGTAACCGCTATGGTGGTTCAGTTTGCTCAGAAGCGGGACAATAGTTTTAAATAAGCAACCGAAAGTCATCTTCAAACCGAAACCGAATCGGGTAGGTGCTTCGTGAAGCGTGTGTGGTGACGTCACAACCTTCCCGTCACCAGAAATATGGAACTGGCGCCAAAGAAATGGCAGTGGCGAGGTCATCCGATGACCTATGGAGTTATGCCAGCTTTTCTGATGATGACAGCGACAATTTGAGCGCTGATGTACCGCCATTTTGCTTTTGAAGGCCCGATGGCTCGTGTAGGCAGCGCGAAGGTGATGACGTCAAAAACACAGGGTGGCCCACGTCAGAATGCGCTAAAAATTTTTAAAAATCATTTACAGGAAAACTAAACGACGTACATCAGCCTGACTTAGCATATATTATTACGGTACCGAGGAGAATATATATTGAAAATTTTATTGAGATCAGTGAACATTGAAAAATCGCCGGAGTTGCCCTTTAAACATACTCATGAGTGGGGTCTCATGCGTTTTGCCAAAGGCCTTGATCCTACTCGCAACACTCGGCTGAATGCCAAACCATTCGTTATGGGCAATTTCCTCGCAACTTTGCATGGTACCGATTGCGACAATGCGTGGATTTTTTTCAAGATTGACGCCGGCAAACAGATATGATTCAACTTACAAATTCAAAACAAGAGAGAGATGAAATTATTGGCGTCCCCTTTCGCGTTTCACTCACTCAGAGGAGCGTTTCCCGCTTCCATTTAAAACGCGCCTTGCATCTTGCGGGACCAGTAGCTGCGCTGTATAATGTGGCTCTCCTAAAAAGCGGTTACCACGCTTTTCGACGGCGTCGTTGCTTTGGGCTACAGCGACCACTGGGGCCGCACAGCACTCTTTGAGTAAGTTACACACAAAATGAAATTTCAACGCAAAAATATATTTAGTTAAGTAGCTTTATCAAAAATAAAGCATGCTTTCGTGTTCAAATTCATTAGAGTCAGCGCATTGTACCCACGCGCGATAGGTATTTTTATTCCTGATTGTTCCCAGCCAATCAGAACCAACAGCTCAACGACCATAACAATGTTACATCCGCTCGCAGAAAGCGTTGGTCTAAGACACTGTGGTCGGCACGGAAGCCATTTCAGGGGCAAAGTAAAACACATTATGCTCTGGTTTCGCCATTACTACGGTCATCGTTCAGTCCTCCATCAAGCAAACGTACAATAATATCAACGTACGTAAATCCCGTATCAGGGCCCCTTAAAGCGAACAACTCGCCAGAACGTCTGACTGCACGTTTGTGCAGTTGAAAATACGCTGAATTGCTGTGTTAGAATCTAGTGCCTTTTCGCGATTTTGTTAAGACCTGCGCTTTTAAACAGAGTTGAAAAATCATAGAAACTGGAGGAAGCGTATTAAACTATCTCATCACTATTCGCCGAGTACAATCAGGTAGTCAAAAGCGGTTCCGCCGCGCTGCGGAGAAGCCAACACTTGTCAGGCGACGCCAACGCTCCGCACGTTCCGGCCCGCCAAGCGCAATCGACATCGGCTCTGTTGTTCTGGCTGCTGTGTGGTTTTCGCGGGTCAGTTGTAAAACGTCGTGCGACGCAAAGACAGCGCTTTGGCAATGACGTGGTGTTGTGCGCAAAACTGTCGCAACTGCACCGAAAATGGCAAGGAATTTTTCGCGGTGCCACGGGCAAAATCTGCCGTACGCCGCCGACTCCAGTGTGTGCTGCGTATGGGCCGTGACAGGCCCGTTCCGAAACGACCTAGAGAGTGCGAGGTAAGTGCCCTTCACTCCATATGAATCTCGTTCTTGTATTCATATAGATATAACCCCCTGTATCAAGATTCAGTCTGTGCGCGTGTCGCTAAGTGCACGTGTTTGTTCGTGCTTGTACCATTTACCAGCCATTTTCAGGTTTCGGTGTAGTGTGAAAATTGCTTCGTTTACGAGCGCAGTCTGGAAGCTTATTGATATAATTGCAGGGTAACGGTAACAGGTGGAAACCTTGTATTATCAAGTGTCAACGTTTCACACCGTGATATGGATGGTTGTCGCTTCGTTGTTTGTCAGCCGTTAGTTGGCCTTCGAGCATTGCGATTCGTTGCTGTGCTTTTATTTTTGTTCATTTGACGTCGCTGAGTTGGGAACGAGAATTCTAATAAAAATACGCCTTTTTTCCTGACTCGTTGGCAATTTGCAATAGCGACGTAGCATTAACGAAAGAGTAATGCTGCACGCACGACGTGAAGCTTTTGCCGTGGAGCACGTGATGGTAAGGAGCCGTTTTAGTTTGGTAATGTTTGTATTCCGGCTACCGGGTCGAGGATCCGAAAGAAAACGTTGCTGGCAGTTCCCTTTTATTGGGCGCCTGCGGCCATGCGACTTGACGGCTGGACGGTGATGACGGGCTCACCGGCCTTCCTCGATATTTTTCCCCTGAAACGCAGCAACGTTAGGTGGCGTATATCTCAAAGTCCTTTGCAGTTTCAACAGTCATCCTGTTTCTGCGGCCACCAAGGACCGCCTTTTCCGCTCCACGGGAGACCATGATTCCTGCGTTCGACGTTACTTTGCGGTTACTTTGCGACTGTCACACTATTTTCTGACGTGGCAGTTTTTTTCGGCAGCTGCCTTGACACACATATGCTTGCTAATTTCATGGCATGTTTTGGCTTTGCAGGTGTGACAGCAGCATAGCCGTCCACTGAGTGTTTCCGGAACATGCAGTCTGCAACACCAGGTCAGCTGATTAATCCTACTTTTCAATTATAAGACATATTGCAGCTTCTTGTACACAGATGCAATGATTGTTCTGTTCAGTGACTCCCTGAAATGTCCAGGAGTACAAACAACCATTTTAAGGAGTGTCACTTAGTATTAATAGTGCAGCCTGCAGCACGGGTGGTGTCAGTGCATCAGCAATGAACACATTTACTATAACTATGATGCTACCTGTGGATCCAGTCCTGGTGACATCTGTATCTCATCTATTAAGGGGGTACCGTGAGAAGTCCGCTCACTGAGCATACTGCAACTCACTGCTGACAACCCCGGTTGGTGCTTCGTAGGTTCCAAAATTGGAAGTAAGGTCGTCTATGTGAAAATCCAAACTAAAGTTTGAACTGCGTGCCACGTTGACATTCAGCAGGAGGAGCATTGTGGGCCCGGAGGCCGTAGCCTTTGCAGTGCAAGTAATTGAAGGTGCGGAAGCTGCGTATAGGGGCTGTTTGATTGCCAATAGGTCCACTTCTGCCCAACATATTGAAGTACTTTTTGTGGCAAACAGTTTCTGAAACAGTCTATTTTAAGTCCAAGTGAATTTCTCCACTTCAATAAAAAAGTGGTTCAGGGCCCCTTTAAGACGTATGTGCATGCACACACTGCAGTGCTTTGTTTTCTTTCTTTGTTTTTTTCTGCACCAGTTACCATAACAAGCCATCTGTACGCCTGTCTTCGTCTTTGGCACTGTTTACCATCACAAGGCATGTTCAGCCAAATAAAATTTCTGAAAATTCTGTTCCAAGGAAGAGGAAAGGAGGAAAGACAGGGAGGTTATCCAGTTCTAAAAATTTAGTTGAGCCATTGGGGACAAAATCAGAAAAAAAGAAGTGGACAGGACTGACGTCATGCCCTAAATTTCAACATGAAGTTCAAGACTGAAATCTTAACCTTCATGTTCTCTTCTAATCTCAAACATACCATTTTTAAATCAGCTGCGATGAGGTTCGAACAGTTTATCAGCTTAAAACACCTCTATTTTTCACTTTAGTGTCCCTGTAATTTCACAAGCACCATGTGCAACACATTTGCTGAAGCTTCCTTCTTAAGCTTCCTTCTTAAGAATTAAAACCAACCTTTAAAGTGTTAAATTGAACGAAAAGCCAGCAAGGCAGGACAACAGACCTAGAAACGTACACACGCAGACACACACGTGTGTCTGCGTGTGTACCTTTCTATGTTTGTTGTCCTGCTTTGCTGGCTTTTTGTTGAATTTAATCATGAACCAACCAGCCCAGCTTTTCACACTCTATATAAAGTGTTTGAGCACCATGTTACCTATGACATATTCTAAGCATCATACAGGTTTCAGGACACATTGGTAGTACCAACACATTGCTAACTGTTACCATAAAAGATAAGAGAGCAATATATATGTATTTCTATGAAAAAAACTTTGTTTGCTTGTTTGAAGGTGTCTTCAGTTTCTGGTCATTTTTTCAGTATAACTTGTAAGGCTGAGACATGAACAAAAGAAATTGCAATGAATGTTGTCTACAGTGTTTCAAGATGCTGTTTTGTCACTGAAAAGGAATTGTGATTGCAGCAATGCAGCAACAAAGACTATTCCGCTCTGCTGCCGCACAAAGAAAACAAAAGGCAGATGAGAAGGCAGTAGTATGGGTACTTGGGTGAGCCACATTTTGCACTTGGCATGTGTGCAACGATACATGTGAGGGTGGTAGATGTTTTTGTAACTTCAGTTGTTGCTTATTGTCGTAATGTCTCTGCAGTACTTGGTTTCGCAAACTTTTGTTAGGTTGTATTGATTAACTTACTGGTGTGCTTTGAGTGGAACATTTCTATGCTCTCTAAAACTTCCACACACTGTCATTCCATGTATGGTAGCAGTGGCATAATTTTACTGAACACCTTGTCATCTATTTAATCGCTGGCTGCGGCTCCCACATATTAGCGCTATCAGTATGCACATGTTTATATACTTAATGTACGAAGACCACCTTCCTTGGGTCTTAGGTACCGTAGGCCTCCCTATTGCCCGGCTTGTTGCTTCTGGTGATCATGAACCCCACAAATAAGTCATTTTGTTTTGCACTGAAGGTTGCTGGCTGACATATGAAATGTAGATGAAGGCTGTTATAATGTGCATTGCAAGCGAAAGCATGGTCATTGATGTTTCAACCATGGTCATATGCAGTACTTCCTATGTTTCGTGTGTGCAGGTACTCCACAAGGAGCAGCGCAAGAAGCCAGCTCGGGTCCGTGAACGAGCCATGCACGAAGTACTTGAGCAGAGAACCAAGTCTACATTGCTTCCAGACAGTGATGATGAAGCACTGCAAAAAACAGCTACTACCAAGAAGGTATGTCTGGCCACTCTTATCAGCATGGTGTCTACAGTGCAGGAAATATTGAGGCACTTACGATAGTTGCCAGACAAATTGGTGATTACTGAATGATATTAGTATGTGCCGTGGACACACACCATGTGGTGTATATGAACAAAAAACAACTACAGTAACAGAGAAACAACCTATTTCCTTTATAGCTGCATGCACTTTTCATGTTGTCTGGAAGAGGCCCTGAAATACTTTTCCAAAAAATCATCAAATGTCCTCTTTCTAGGAGTTTATTGCCCCACAAATCTGCTTATATGAAAGTATTCTGAATCCGTGAAGTATAGGGGGACCATAGAGATTTGTGGTGGCTTCCTCTCCTTTTGTCCCAGTGAGTAGGATGGAAGCTACACAGGAAAGGATGACAGGGCGGTGAGAAGCTATGTGACTACACGTCACGTTCTTTAAACATTCTTTAAACATTTTTTTTTCTGCTTCTACCATATCTGTATACATTTGGTGTGATTACGAGCACACTTCTCACACTGTGGCTACATGCTGGCCATGGAAACTGCTCAAAAAGGTGCTACTGCTCTGCTAAAGACACAGCAGCGCATACTAGCTTTGTAAGGTTAGACGCCACATATAACAAAAACTAATTATACCAAACAAAAGAACAAAGGCATTAATAGATGTGTATGTGTGCTGGCACATAGTTCTACAGATAACAGTTGTCTTCTCCTTGAAATGTGTTGTTCATATAAAAACTAGAAATTAGGTTTTTGCTTATTTCAGCCTGTTTCTTTAACTACAAATATTATGCACAGTGGTAATGAGAAATCCATCTGATCCAGGCACTGCTCTTTGTTTTCGTCGGCTATTGGCCAATAGCAGCAATCTGCTAAATCACAAAATCTGGCCATTCAAAGGGGGTTAAAAATGTGCCTCTGTTTTGGAGAGAGGGTGCTTGAGAAAGTGGTCATTTCGTGCTCTGCTTGTGAGCTGTGTGTGCTCTAGAGCAGCATTTGTTATCTGTAGGATGTGTTTTTTTACCAAGCCTAAAGGATGGTTCTGGACCCAGGGTGCGCACAGGTCCTTGAAATCCTGGAAAACCCTTGAAATCGAAAATTTCATTTTCAAGGCCTTGAATGTCCTGGAATTTCGTTTCAGTCCTTGAAAACCCTGGAATTTTGGGGATTTTCACAAAGTACGATTGTACTACTCGCAATTCACGGCACTTGAACGTGTCTGGGACAAACTTCACTGGATATCGCGTTCCGCGACGCCGCGATCGCGAAGTCAAACACGGTCAAAACGCCTGTACTCGATGGATCGAGGCATACACACGCCCGCAGCCCCATTTTTTTTATCTGGCTTGCTTCGGCTTTGGCTACTGATAGCCACAATGAGCATTAAAGGTCCCGTGACACCTAAATTTCAAACGCAAGATGCTTGCGTTAATTGGTTTTCCTGCATACAAAGGCAACCTTGACCGAGTGTTAGCGGCGAACGTCGCCTCTAAGTAATTTTAATATGGTTTCAAAGTAAGCGGCAATGCTCATCCGAGCTTGCAGCACCTTGTGACATCGCCACTAGTATGACGTGGTTAGTGGTCCATCTGTGACATTTCACTTTTGTAAGTTGATATCGTGATGTCACAGAGACACGGGCGCGCCACACTATGGCCTCCGAGCATGGCCTCCGAGACTGGCTCTCACAGCCAATCGCAGAGGCCACGCCAAAAGCCGTATTTTTCTGCTTCCTCTCCATGTTGGTCGCTCAAGCGTACATTGTACACACGCTATGATGCAAAGCGAGCGCGGCGAGCAGACGAATTCAGCAACTGGTCTGCCGCTCGCGCTCTCCGCAACGTCACCGAATCTTGAGCTCACGTGATACTGATCGCGTATTGCCTGCGCTCACTTCCGACAGACGCCGCGCTAGCCCCGCGGCGCTAGTTTCTTGCAGTTTTTGGCGCGTGTTTCGAAGCTTCATTAAAACTGAACAAAATTAACGATGCTGTGACTAATTAACTTCACGCTGGAGAATTTGCCACTCCATGCCGTGATTACAAGACACTGTTCTACTCATTAGAACATAAAAGTCTCCAACAAAAAAATGGCTGTCATGGGCCCTTTAAGCCACAGTAGCATTAAGATGCACATAGAAAAAAATACTGAAAGACCTGCCTTGAGCTTCAGAACTTCTAGTCTAGTGAAACTGTAAAATAAGTGAACATAATATCCTGTTTTGTGCAACACGTGAACTACAATAGTGTTCCTTAATTTTTGTCAAAGGTCCTTGAAAAGTCCTTGAATTTTTCTTTTGGGAACCTGTACGAACCCTGTGGACCCCTTTTATTGCTTTCCGAATGCATGTGTTTTCCAAATTCCATAAATCTAGTAAGAGATCCTTCTCTTCAGCATGCATGTGATGGTGTCACCTTTGAACAACAGTTTTGGTTGCATCCCATCTGTCTAGAGCGTATGCGATAGATTGTTCTTGTGCCACAATACAATACCTGTAGAGGAACTAATGCAAGTTACTTTTAGAGTATGCGTTTAGATTCTTCTTTAATGAGACGGCAGCCAGGAATATTGTGATTGGCATCTTACTATCAAGCTACTAAAAATAAAGCTCATGTTCAAATCCTCTTGTTTGCAATAGGGAAGAGAATAAACGAGAAACCTTTTGTATTTCCAGTGAATTTGCAAAAGCTGGCGCAATATCACACCATAAGTTAGGGGTCAAAGCAGTATGGTTCGTTGCCGCTCCTGTATATAAGTGCAATATCATTAGTGTGAGTTATTTGTTATGCTTTAGCACCATTTTCGGCACATTATGCATAAATGTGTGTGAATTTCGTAGTTGTGCCTTCTGTATTTCTTGGGTGCCTGCCAGATTTGCTGGATAGCACAGTTCACCACCCTCTCCTATTGTCCCATCCTGCTCTCACCCATTGGTCAATGTCTAGCCTCCCCTTTTAGTGGCATAAACCACATTAGTTTTACATAGAATGAGCCGTGAACTATGGCATCAGGCACGCCTGAATGACGTCTTGTATTTTCCCTGCGGGTGTCTGGTGAACAGAAGGCAGGGAGAAAAGAGAATGCAACAATCTGACTTTGGAGCCTTGGGGACCCTAGTACCCTCTACTATTGTGTCTCGAACTTTTGCCCCAGCAAATTAAGTGAACTTGCACAGGTGCAGGACATGCAGGCGAGCAAAGGCGATGGAACAGCATGTGCATCACAGCTTTATGGCCAAGCTTTTTAGACAGCGATGGTGCTGCCCAACGGGATGCCCAGAAACAAACCAAAAATTTTTTGTATTAAATAATGCGATATTAGACTATTTATTGAGAACGTATGAATCTTCGAGATTGTGACGGGCAATAAGAAGTATTTGCAACAAAGAGCACACAGGCTGCAATTTTGATCTCTCAAACCCTTTAAAGGAGCCCACTCCATACGCAGTGTCCATGCTGTCAAATGGAGAGATAAAGATGAGTGCCGGACAAGGATAGTTGCAAGAAACACGTATATACAAAAGTTATGCTTTAGGAGTGCAGTCGGCCCCGGTTCCATTGGTGAAGGCATGGAGATTTGGCATATGCACTGAGCAAACTTTTGTTTATGTGCAGTGACAGCATGACCGTGGTTTAACTGGAGATCTGCCAGTTGCATGAAAGAGTTTGTGCATGAAACAATGCGTCGCCTGATTTTCTGGGCTTTTGTGGAGGAAAGAAATTGTGACTTTGGTGAATTTTGTGCCTTCAGACTCCTAGTAGTATGGACCCTGTCAAACCGTGTCCACAGTTTTATGTGGACTGGGTGCTTTTGCACACAGGAGAAGCCTAGAGCTCATTTCTTATAGCCTCAAAATTAGCTGTCTCAACCCCTTAAGGTTCTGAAATTATACTAATAAATGACTCTCTATGGGCATTTTTTTGTTCAAATGTCTATTATATGCAGTCTTTTTTGTTTTGTTACTACTAAAAGGGATTAGCCAGTTTTGCTGTGAGGCCTAGCATCCTGACAGGAAGCTTGTTTGTTGATTTTACAGAAAACATCAAAGAACTGTCATCTGGTTCAGAAAGGAGACAGTGAAAGTGATGAGGAGAGGTGAGCCCTTCCCTTCCACAACATATACAGCGTGTGTTGCTGTTTTGCACCTTCAACTAAAATCACATGTGTACCGCTTGTGCAGCAGCTGGATTTATTTGACAAATATCTAGAGCTGTACGAAAAGCAAAATTTTGAGTGTGAAGCGAATTTGAATATTTATGTTGAAGTGCGAATTGAATATTTTTGAATAATTTTGAATATTTCTTTCCTAATAACATGTGAAATTATGGAGAAATGTTCTGCTCAACATGGGCAAAAAAGATTTATTGAATGACTAGTGTACTGCCACGGTGTCATTGAAAGGCCTGAGGAACAGTCCAACAGAGAATTGTTCAATAAAAAGCTGCGCTACCTTCGCCACAGTACATGGGGGTTAGCTTTGCCGCCGCACTCAAGTGTTAGCTTTGCCTCAATACACTGGAGTTACGCGGCGCAGCGGACTACTTGCGGGAATGGGCCACTTGACATGTGACATAGCATATTTTTTTCGCTTAATTACTAACTTCGAATAGTAAAATTTAAGTGCAAATTGAATCGAACAGCAAACGCTATTCGAAAACTATTTGAAATTTTGAATATTTGCAAACCCCTACAAATTTCTTGAATGGGTACATCAAAACAGATGCCAATAGGGAATGCTTTGGAAGCCCAGGCACTCTAACTGGTTTCATTTTCACGCAGTTGCCCTTCTTTCTTTTGCAGGAAATCTCTGCATGAATGGAGAAATGGGGCTGGATTTTCTATAAATGCGTTGCTCTCTTTTATTTTTCTTCATGAAATAGCTTGGATATTATGGGAGAACCCTTTCTCTTGGCACTTTTCTTTGGTCTGCATGATGGGTTTCCTTTTCCACATACTAAATTCAGCACTTTGAGTATGTTGTGGTCAAACAACTGGCTATTGTAGGACATCTAAGGAGTGCTTTGAAGCACTGTGCTTTGCTCAGCCAAGGGGCGGTTTTAGTTGCATTTCTCCGTATGAGCCGAGCAGAAGCTTCAATCTAAAGTATAGTTGTGAGTGCTAGAGTTAGATACGGCTTGAATTTGATATCTGCTTGCTGAATTCTTTGCTGTAATATTGTTTTGGATGTTCCAACTGTCTTCCACTGTCTCACATTTTTGTGTTTCAGAATTCCGTATTGCATTGTTCATAACATGTGTTGCAAGGCTAGATTGCTTAGTGTCACAGTGTGGCTAATATTCACCATTGCAAGTCTTTAAGGCTACATAATGTGTGCTACATCTGAGAAATAAGGACGAACCAGGTATTCGTTGTCCTATGCGCACATCTACACATATTATTTGCTCTCTAAATAGTTACACTGTGCAAAATAAAGCGCACTAGCATGAAGGTAGTTCAGCATTGGTCCACAAAGAAATCAAGGCTTGCTACATAGATACGGTAGAACCCCGCTGCCACATTCCTCCTTGCTGCATTTTCTGAGCTGTTCACTCGTCTTCCACCGGTCCTGGCATAGCTTCTGTAAGATCCAATGTAATGGGCAGCCCACTCTTATATCATGACTCTGGGACTGTTCCCACATGCTACATCAAGAAACGCAGTGCGAGCCATCCAAGCAGCCATGAAAGAACATGGCCATGTTGACTTTTGGTGCTACTGTATGCCCTGCACACAACATTGCTTTGAATGACAGCTGCTATGAAAGTACCCACAGACACGTTTCTGCTTCCTGAACAAAATGATGGCATCTGAGATTCGCATTTGATCTTCGACAGTGGCGCCTATGGCGTGTGTATTGGTGCACACAGTTGGCAAAAGTAAAGCCTCTGAGATGGCATTTGTCTGGTTATGTCCACAGAAGGTGTACATGCCTTTCCGCGGCGATGTTTTCACGTTGCAAAAGTGCGCTGTGATTGCTGGAGTGCTTTGTTCTTTCACTGCTTTAACTTTGGGCACCAGCAAAACTGCTTAATGAATACATTTCTGCGGATAACGTTGTTCTGAACTTCGCAGTTCCATCGATTGTTAAGGTCACGTCTGATTTTGCTAATGCGTGAATGCCTTTGCTTTTGTGAGGCGTTCAGCCGCCTGTGAATGACAGTGATACCAGTGATGTAATGCCACCAGATTTGAAGATATGACATGGCAAGGGCCTGAAGAACTGTTTGTGCTTGCTGGGGGCAAGAAAAAGGACCAGGAAACACAGCATGTTTGTCGTCTGGGAGAAGCATTGATGAATATTGTGTTGCTCACAGTTTCTCATTATTCTTTTATTTTTTCATGTTGATCAGTTACAGTCCTGTGAAAAGAGTGTCAGTGGGTTCTATTGTATACATTGCTTGGAATGACAGCTGCGGAATACCATATTTACTCGCGTAATTTGCGCACTTACTTTCGGGATTTTAGAGCTCCGAAAAGGGGGTGCAAATTACGCAGAGATTTTGCAAATAAAGCGCTTTTTCTCTCTCTCTCACGAACACATTCAAAATAATGTGCAATGTAACGCGCACTGTAATGGTAACTCTCTTGGACACAATCACACGTAACACCAAAACGCTGGTGTAAGAGAATACGGCTGCTCCAGGGGCACTTTTCGCAGTCTCTGTGCTTTGAAAGCGCAGCACGTAGAAGAGTTTACGAGCCGCCTGCTGATGGCTGCCGAGATAGTGCACGCCAGTGCTATCTCTGCAGACGAGCGACCCCCCCCCCCCCCCCATTGCGTCTTTTCATGCTCGTTGAAGACAGGCAGGGCGTTTCCTCTTTGCTTCAACGGCAGGCATCCTGATTGGGGTGATGTTATCGCACGCACCCTCCGAGCGACGGATATGGGCCTGGCTCGTTTGATCTCTGCTTCAGCTGTTTTCGTTGCCACCACTCATGTGCTTTTATTCTAGTGACCGTGCTTTGGGCTCCGGGGGCTTCCGAAGAATCGGAAAAAGGGACATCGCACTCGCAGCCCCTTTTGCGTATGACTGCGCTCGCCTGTGCATCGAGCGGCACAGCTGCATGGCTGTCCAAACTCTGTCCGTGTGCGCGTGCCGGTGAGCTGCCTCAGGTGGGACGGGGAGCGTAAAATATGCGAGCAATTTTTTTGTTGTAAAACTCGCTAAATATCGGGGTGTGCAAATTATGCGAGGGCACAAGTTATGCGGGTAAATACGGTACTCACTAATTATTTGAAAAGTGTTCATTTTGATTTGCTTTGGCCATTATTAAGTTCATATGTAAAGCAGGCTTAAAAATCAGTAGTTGCACAACCTTAATCTTCATTTTAGTTCTTTTCCTTTTTTCTTCTAAAATACTCCTAAAGGGCCTCACTGGTATTACATAGGGGACAGGTTTAATGCAGCCATGTTGTGGTAGCAATAAGTGGCTACTGATGTAAAGCAGTAAGTGATAAGTTGTATACAAGTAAATTTAAGTGTAATAGAAACAAAAAAATAAACATAGCAGAAGAGCAAAACAAAATACATAAGGAACATCTTACAATGCTTATACTTAAACAACACACAAATATTGATGTGCTTGTGATAATTATACAGTGTCGAATGCCACATGAAGGAAACGGAAATGCACGAGTCAAATAAAAGGTGCTTATGAGTTCAATAGAAATAATCACAGAAAGGAAAAATTTCAAAAATGAAAGAAAGAAAAAATACAGCAAGAGTAAGTGAATGTCACTGATTGTAGCAGGTCTTGAAACATTTTTTATGTTAGTTTTAGTGGCAATGGGCAGTGACAGGTTATTTCCTCGGCTCCATGCCATTTTTCAATGGTTATGTTGTCATCCTTGGTTGCAGGCCTACTGCCAGCAGTAGTGGCGAGGGAGTGAAGGTGAAGCAGGAGCCTAACTGAGACTTTGATCCAGAAGATGAGCAGTTATGAGGTCTCAAAGACCAAGATGTGTTTGCAGCCCAGTTACATGACCAAGACAAGTAGAAGACACACAACATCGTGGAGCACTTTGACAAGAAGGTATGCAGCCTGCTCGTGGGTTATGCTTACTGTTTTTCTTCCTTGCATTGTTTGAAAATGTTGCTGTGCTCAAAGCATGCTTCTCTGCAGCAACATGAAAGCACTGCTGCTCTAATTTTCCTCTTAATTTTCTATGAAGGCACATTAAAAGGCCTAAAAAATATTAAAAAAAGCTCTGCATACCATAGATCACTGCATGTACATTAATTAATTTGCGCATTCTCCTACAAAATAATTCTGTTCCTGTGATGATGCACTTACCATATTTTCCGGTGCATAAGACACAACTTTATATAAGACGAACCCCCCAGTTTTCGCAAGCTTTCATGCAAAAATTAATATATAAGACGCACCTGCATTCACTCTTTCCACAAAGAAACTTCATAACGTGGTGTTGAGCAAGCATTGTAAAATGCCGTACTCACGTTTCTGAGCGCTAGTCCATAAGAAAACTTATACTACACCAAATTTGCGAGAAAAAATAATGCACACCCACTGAAACGTTCCGCATGACTGCAGGAAAAACATTTTATTCGTCGAAGCTCTCAAAGTCCTTGTCCTCCGACGCGCTTTGAAATAGTTCATTGAGCTCTGACGGCAGCGATGCTGGGGCTTCCTCTGCTTCCTTTTCGGAATCGCTGCTGCTGCTGCTGTCATCGTCATCGAGGTCAGGGGCTGAGGATGCTAGCAGGCCTGCCTTGCGGTATCCCGCAGTTACGGTGGCCTGTGCCCGCAAGGGCACCTTGAGTATCAAGGTGATGGTGCTTGGCGCCACCACCGACCCTTAGCCCCCACACCAAAGCTGTCATCCGTACCGCGGCGAAAGGTTTTAAGGTGAAGGGTAGAAACCACGAACGGTGGCGGTCGGGGCCATGGTCAAGCTCCGGCCGACGGGCTGCTCGTCTCTTCACCAGGCAGGAGCCCCGGGACCTTCCTGTGCGTAAGACGGTGAAACACAGGTGACACTCAAGGAACCGTCAGAATAAGAACGTCGTGTGAGTGCCAATCCTTCCAAAAAACCCGATCGGTCCCTGAAAAGGAGCCGCACCGAAGAAATCGCTGCCAGAACCCGACAAGAGTGCGAACACTTCCCACGCTTCTTGGTCATTCACTCGCTCTCTAATGACGAATCAATTACTGCAATGTCTGTCTTTCTAATCACCAAAACCCTCCAGAAAGCTATAGGGAAAAACTATGAAACAAAGAAACTTCCATCTGGTGACCTCCTTGTGGAAGTATCAGAAAAAGAACCATTCAGACACTCTCCTCAAGCTAAAGCAGTTTGCACACCTACAGGTGTCCATTACCCCTCACCGCAGCTTAAACACAATACAAGGAGTAATATCAGAACGTGACCTCATTCGTGAAACAGACTCCGACCTCCTTGAAGGCTTCCGAGATCAAGGTGTTATCGCCCTTCGCCGCATCACCATAAGGCGAAACGGGGAAGAGGTTGTGACACCTCACATTGTGCTGACATTCAGTCGTTCACGCCTACCAGATGCCGTGAAAGCAGAATTCATACATTGCAAAGTCCGGCCCTATGTTCCAAAGCCGAAAAGATGTTTCAGCGGAAAGCCGCGGAAAACTCACCTGTGCAAAGTGTGGTGCACATGAGCACCAAACCGAAAGCTGCTTCGCCACTAAAAATGAATGCCCCAACTGTCATGGACCACATGCTGCGTACTCCCGAACCTGTGAGGTCTTTCAGAATGAGAAGAAGGTGATCCAACTGAAAGTAACGGAAAACATTACATTCCCTGAAGCCCGGAAGAAGCTTTCACCTCTTTCTTCGAGATCGTATGCTGACTCCGGGGGTGCGCCGGGGGGCTGGGCAGCGTCTGGTGTCGGTGGGCACGCAATACAGCTTTGCTGATGCGCGCCCAGCCCAGCCCCCCAGGAAGCAGCCTCTGGCTGCACCATCCATTCAAGTCCCAGACGTCAATTTCTCAGACATCTGGGACAACACAGACACCTGAGAGGGAGTCTCTCCCTCATGACAAGCCTCCAACTGTTTCCGAGCCCGCACTGGAAGCAATGGAGGTGACCACGGGAACCCCAGAGTCAGTGACGCTGCGGGATTCCTTGAAAGGGAGGCGGAAATCTCAAGACCGCCTCAAGCAGCAGAAGAAACATCCGCCAGTGATGCCTCCGGCTACTGGCGATGATACTTGATCAGTCTCCTACCCCTACAAAAAAAAAGAAAACAAAAAAGAGAGAATGGCTGCTGAGAGCATTATACACTGGAACTGCCATGGGCTGCTTAAAAACCTAGATGACTTATACGAACTACTCGCAGACCACCAACCAAACCTACTATGCCTACAAGAAACACACTTAAACACTACACACACAAATTTTCTGAAACAATATACTGTATGCTGAAAGGACAGGCAGGGCAATGTTCACTCATCGGGTGGTGTTGCCATTGTGGCACAGAAAAAAATTCCTATGCAAAGTCTCTCCCTTGTCACGGACTTAGAGGCAGTCGCAGTACGAACAGTAATCTTTGGCAGAATAATGACTGTATGCTCCATATATATTCCCCCGGACCATCGCCTATCTGTAGAAGACTGAAAATCTTGTGGGTCAGCTCCCTGAACCCTTCCTATTGGTCGGCGACATTAATGCACACCACCCACTTTGGGGATGTGCAAAGACTGACTCGCGTGGTGCCCTAATTGAAAAATTCCTATTGTCTTCTGGTTCCTGCCTATTTAATAGAAAAGAACCCACGTACTATAATGTAGCACACAACACTTCCACGGCAATAGACCTTGCTATTGGCTCTCCATCATTTCTCGCAGTCGCAGAGTGGGCTGTTCTTGATAATCTGTATGGGAGTGACCACTTTCCCGTTACTCTAAAACACAAAGGATACATAAGTGGGCGCGTAAACACTGTTACAAAATTTAAAGAACAGGTGGCGGACTGGGAATTGTTTCAAATATTGTCGCAACTTTCCTGTATATCAGTCACACACCTGGGCATTGATGAATTGCAATCCTTGATTACATTCCATATTATAGAGGCTGCAGAGAAATCCATTCCATGGACAACAAGTAGGACGCATAACAAACGGAGGCCGTGGTGGAATGCCCAGTGTAAGAGTGCCTTTAAGAATGCCTTTATAGAAGAATGCCCAGTGTAAGAATGCCTTTATAGAGGCTGCAGAGAAATCCATTCCATGGACAACAAGTAGGACGCATAACAAACGGAGGCCGTGGTGGAATGCCCAGTGTAAGAGTGCCTTTAAGAATGCCTTTATAGAAGAATGCCCAGTGTAAGAATGCCTTTATAGAGGCTGCAGAGAAATCCATTCCACGGACAACAAGTAGGACGCAAAAGAAACGGAGGCCGTGGTGGAATGCCTGTAAGAATGGAAAACAAGGTGTGGTCGAAATTCCATAGGTATCCCACTTTTGAAAACCTTGTAGACTTCAAGCGCACCAAAGCAAATGGCCGGCGCATTCGACGGGAATCCAAACGGGAAAGCTGGCACTCGTTCCTCTCCTCTATCAACTCCTATACCAATACACACAAAGTATACAACAGACTCGGAGCACTATAAGGGCACAGCACGCATCCCGTGCCCTTCGTTAGCACTGCTGGTGACACACTGAAACACCAAGCAGATGCACTTGGCCAGCACTTTGAATATGTCTTGAGCTCAGCACACTATACAGACTCTTTCATGCGCCACAAGCTAGTTGAAGAGCGGAAGCCCATCCACGACAGAAAACCATCCACGGGTGGCTACAACTGTCCAATCACTATGGAGGAACTGAAGGCGGCTCTGACGACATGTGGCAGTTCAGCAGCAGGCCCTGACAGGATTATATATGGCATGCTGAAGCATTTACACGAAGACACCTATTAAACACTCCTTTTTTTGTTCAACAAGATATGGTCCTCCGGGCACCTGCCGAAAGCCTGGAAAGAGGCAGTTGTAGTACCAATCCTTAAACAAGGGAAAGATTCCACACTCGCATCTAGTTACAGGCCTATCGCACTTACCAGCTGCCTGTGCAAGGTCTTTGAAAAAATAGTAAATCGTCGCCTTATGCAGTTTCTTGAATTCCACGGCCTTCTCGACCAGCGCCAAGCCGGATTCAGGTCAGGTCGGTCAACCACGGACCAACTTGTAGCACTAGAGTCCTACGTCAGAGATGCCTTCATCCACAAACAACACTGTCTTGCTGTCTTCTTTGACATGGAGAAGGCCTATGACACGACATGGCGCTATGGTATACTCCATGACTTACACTCACTCAGGATTTCAGGAAACATGCTGAATACCATAGAAAGCTACCTCTCTAATCGCACATTTGTGGTCCGTGTAGGAAATGCTCTGTCGAAGCGCTTTACACAAGAGAATGGCGTACCCCAAGGAGGAGTACTCAGTTGCATGCTCTTCATAGTTAAGATGAACTCGCCAAGAACCGCGCTGCCAAGAACTATAATATATTCTGTTTATGTAGATGACATCCAGATTTGTGACAAATCATGCAACCTGGCCATCTGTGAGCGGCAAATCCAGCTTGGTGTAAACAGACTCTCACGCTAGGCAGACGTAAACGGTTTTAAACTGAATGGTGACAAGACCGTCGGTGTCGTTTTTTCTAAAATGCGTGGGATGAGGCCAGACCCCAACATTACGTTGGAAGGGCAACATATAACCAATAAAAAGGAACACAAGTTCATAGGCATATTGGTGGATCAAAAGCTTACCTTTGTAAACCACATCACAGTGCTAAGGCTAAAGTGCCTAAAAGCATTGAATCTAATGAAGATTCTTTCTCATCAGTCATGGGGAACCGACCGTGACTGTCTACTTAATCTGCTGAATAGTGTGGTCCTGTCACGCATTTACTACGGGTCGGTTGTGTATGAATCTGCGTCCAAGTCCGCGCTAAAAATGCTTGACCCGGTCTGCCATCTTGGCCTTCGTCTGGCCACTGGTGCCTTCCGAACCAGTCCAACAGCCAGCCTCTATGTCGAGGCGGACCAATGGTCATTAGATCGATGACGGCAGTTCATAAGCGTAACACATGCTACTGAGGTTCTTTCGCAGGAAGGGCATCCTTCTGGCGAACTGCTTCGAGACTCCACCAAGACGCAGTTGTTCTTATCCCGACCATCAATTATGCCACCATATCCCATTAGAGTTGCATCTCATCTTGAACATCTGAACTTGCCAGTCTCCAGCCTCCTGACTGTCTCCCACAAGGACACAATCGCCCCGTGGGAAGTGCATGCCATCCACTGCGACACGTCTTTTCTTGAGGTGGACAAACGCGGACACCCGCTTGCAGTAAGCCAAAACTTTATGTACCTGCAGGCTAAGTACAGGAGTGCAGAGTACTATACTGATGCTTCGAAGTCATCCGGAGTTGCATGTGCAGCACTCGGCCCTGATTTCTCCGAATCGAAATGCATGAATAATCACGTAAGCATATTTACTGCGGAATGCTACGGCATACTGCTGGCTGTGAGGCACATCCTAAAAATGAAACGGCAAGCTGCCGTCATATACTACACGGACTCCCTCAGCGTGGTAAAGGCCCTAGCATCTAAGAAGTGGCATAAAAACTCAGTGACCAACTCTCTTCTCGAATCTCTTATATCAGCCCACAAATCAAAACTCCAAATAACACTATGCTGGGTACCGGGACATTGCAACACACCTGGCAACGAAGCCGTTGACAGTCTTGCAAGGGCAGCTGCCTCACGTAATTCCGCTGACGTAGAAAAAGTACCATACCAAGACCTCAAGCCGCACATTAAACATAGTATCCATAAGCAATGGCAGGAAGAATGGGATGCAGTAAGCGAAAATAAACTGCGCATAATCAAACCTAAAATAGGGAGCTATACTACAGAAAAACATGACAGATATAAGGAGGTTGCATTGTGCAGGCTCCGGATCGGACACACACACGCCACACTCACACCTCTTAACAAACTCTCCTGCTCCACACTGTCCAAAATGTGGGGAACGCCTTTCAGTCATTCATATCCTGATAATGTGCAAGAATCTAGAACATGAAAGGAAGCATCATTTTCCCGAGGCATATAAAACCTGCACACCACTACATCCAGCCTTTTTCGTAGGTGACGCACCCATATTTCCACTACGTAGAGCTTTCAAGTTTTTATCCAGTGCTGGTTTTTTACGTGGAATCTCTTATTCACAGTGACCTCAGCCTTTCCTCACTCCTGAGGAATTCGCTGAGCTTTTCATCACACATGTTGTGCACCCCGCACTCATTGCTTTGCCAAGGACTATTGCAGGGCTGCATGACTATGGCAAACACATGTGTCTTAAGTCCCACTGCACATCACCATCGACCTTAGTTGTTTATGGCCCTATACACCAACATTCATGTTTTATCCTTGACCTTGAGCCCTGCTTACTAACCCAGGCTGACCTCAAACCACGTGTTTGGCGCTCTGGCCTTAGTAGCCCTTGCGCCAGAAAAACCTACCACTAACTAACTACGGTGGCCTGTGACACCGCACAACAGGCTTCGCGCACCCACTTTGCAACTTCTCAAAATGAAGCATGTCTCATGCGCCCGGTGGCAGTATAGCTATGCTAGCCATCGGACATCCACGACTCCCACAGGTGCCTCAGAATAGCCTTGAAACTGTGGTTCACTGAGATGTCCAACGGCTGAAGAATTTTTGTCATCCCGCCTGGGATGACCGCAGCGGTGCAGTTTTTTGCCTTGATGCGCTTCAAAGTGAGCTCCGTTACATGCGCCCACATGCTATCCAGGATGAGGAGGCCCTTCTTCGCATGAAAGAAACCATCTGGTCGCTTAGAAAAGCATTTTTCGAGCCACTTGCCCATCATCTCTTCATCCATCCAGCCTTTTACTTTCGTTCCTATGACGAAGCCAGGTGGGAAGGGCTCTTTCGGCATCGTCTTCCGCTTGGATATTATCATTGGCGGAAGTTTTTGCCCGTCGGCGCAACATGCGAGCACAACCGTGAAGTGCGCTTTTTCGTGGCCGGTAGTTTTGATGGTGACGGACTTGTCACCTTTCGGTGCCACACTCCTTTCCATAGGGATGTCAAAAGTAAGTGGCACTCGTCCATATTTATTATATAGCTTCTGCTGATGCCATTGTCTTCAATGGCTTTCTTAACGAAAGCCTGGAACCTTTCAAGCTTGTCCTTGAAGTCTACTGGCAGATACTGGCACGTGCTTGTACGGGCCCTCATCGCCAGCGCTTTGCGGTGCATAAATCTGGAGCACCAGGATGGCCCGCCAACAAAATGAACGGCGCCCATCTCCTTAGCTAGCGCCTGTGCTTTGAGACGCAGCTGCACCGTTGACATAGCCCTACCTTGGGCACATTGCTCCAGTATCCAAGAGTGCAGATGTCCCTCAAGGACTGGCCATCGTGATTTCTTGCCCCGGTCAGCTTTCTTGTCACTCTGCATGGCCTGAAGCTTAGCAGTTGATCGTCGCCATGTGCGGATCATCTCGGTGATGTCGAAATGACGGCCCGCTGCCCAGTTCCCGTGGTTCTCTGCATACTTCAGAGCAGTAAGCTTAAACTTCGCCGTGTAACTTTTCCGTTTGTCCGGCATACTGCAGGTCAAGGCGCGGACTTCTAGAACACTGTAGCGCAGACAAACCGAATAAATGAAGTTGCAAATGGAGACTAGCCCAACTCGCTGAACGACAGCGTGGCGGCAGAGGCCGAGCCGAACCCGTCGCCCACCTATCGCCATCTTACGCCGATTTCACTAACTGAGCACAGCTTTCTATGGTACAACCTCCGAAACTCGCGCAGCTTCAGTGAGCTGAGAACTCGTACAACGACATACTTTTTTTTATTTTTCCGTTTTATGTACTTTGGTTTTGTTGTGGAACTGTAGTACTGGCACGTTGAGCCTTTGTTATTATAATTATGACGCATCATTCGCATTGGACTGCTCTAGTCGTTTAAAAAAAAGACTCATCAGCATCAACACAAGTTTGTCCCAAAAGAACTACAAAAAAAAGTACCTCCGAAAATTTTGGAAAAAAACCGTGTCTTATACACCGGAAAATACGGTATTCTGGTAGGATTTCAAAGCTTGAGAGCGCATGTTTGCGCCATTTTGTTCAATGTCTGTTACTTCACAATGTCGAACTCTTGGATCGCAGCTTCGATCTAGACAAAATTTTCCACTGATTGCTGTGAATCAAATAGGGTAATATGGAAAGTGAGAGACTGAGGCCATCTTTTCATGGGCCAAGAATTTACACATAACGCACAAGAATATGCTACAGTGGAACCCCAGTTTTACATGCCCCGGTTTTGCGACGACGGGCATTTTACGACAAATTAGTCCCGTTCTGGCGAAAGCCCCATGGACACAATACACTAAAAACCTCAATTATACTATGCGATCTTACGCCAAACTCACGTTACACGACAGTCCATGCAAAGCAGGGTGAACAAACGGTGAAGATAAGGGAAGTGCCGCGGGCGTCTTTTGTCGCACCGGCTTTTTCAGGAGTGTCACCCATCCTCATGCCAGGTGCGCAGGAAAACCTGTTCGTTTCAACTTTCCGCTGCCGCTCTTGTTCGCCTTCCCCTGGCCCTCTCAGCGGCCCCTGGCACCGTGAGTGATGGCATAGAGTGGCGCGATTGTGCTCTTCCCCCATTCTTTTCACCCTTTCGAACCAACCATCTCTCTCCCGCTCTCATGCGATCTCTCTCCTGTGATAACGAAAAGCGAAGCGGCACACAGAAAGGCACAGATCGCGGCGACAACCATGAAGCAGGCGCTAACGCTAACCGTAGCAGACAACACACTAAGCACCCGCCAGAGAAGGCCACCGCATCATCACGCACAGTGGCCAGTGGCGGCCGCACGTTCCCCCACTCTCGAGGAGCACACGCTTGGCCCAATCACCGCTTCTCATCCAAGTGCGGGATACTCAAATGCCCCTGCACCCCAATCATGCATGAACCATGCTTCCACAATGCCACCACTGCTCCTGTCGACGGCAGTGGAAAAAATCGCAGGAATTCATGAACAAAACCAAAATGATGCCAGTCGGTTGAATGGCGTGTGAACAGCGCTCGCTCGAAGTTGTGCTGTTTTGGAGCGTGTTTGGGTGGCACAGCAGCTGCCACTGCTCGTAAAATATTTGATATGAAGTAGTTTTAGGACGAATTAGGCACTGGAAATTACAGGAGGGGTAGTTTATGATGCATACTATGCAGATATACGGTTTTCCAAAAAGCGTGTTTTTCATGATTTTTCAACTTTGCAAGGCCGCGCCCCCCCTCAAGCGTGTGCCATGTTTCACTACAGCAGTTGGAAAACACACTGGCGGATTGCGGTGCACTCAAGGGCATAAATTTCTTTGTTCAGATTTTACGACTCTTTTTCGCGGTCCTGAGAACGTCGTATACTTGGGGTTTCACTGTATCTAGTATGTTGTCATAATGCAGACTGCAGTAATTGGTTCACATCTTGGGGCATTACTGAAGATGCGGGTTTTTGAACAGGGTGCCGGCACAAAAATTTTACACCTTGTTTTTTTCTGTTTAATGAGTAGGTAATAGTGCATCCCCCAAGACAAGATGCCTCTGTTTTCTGAAGCGCACAGCACTAGATTATCTGAAGCCGTTTTTATACTAGCACCCAGCGGTAGTTTTGGCTTGGAGCACATTGAGGAAGGCGGGGACAGGCTAAGGGCACTGTAAACCATGCAGAACTGTGAGCATCCCGTCGATAATTTCTTTGCTGTGCTTGCTACTTTTGTCATTGTCCTCAACCCTTGTGCCTCATGAAGCCGGTGTTGGCCAGCTGCAAAAGCAGACATGGGAGACGTTGTTCCAAGGGTATGGGGGCACAGTGGTTGCAAAAGGCGGGAACAAAGCCATTCCTCGTTCTACACGCAATCTGCATAGTGTACAGTGTGTTGCTCTCTCTGCAACTTATCCCTTCTTAGGAGAGGTTGAAAAGGGGTGTTAAGTTGGTTTCTGGTTCTTTACGTGCACATAAAGTTGATGTTTCAAGGTTCAATGTTTTTCACTCATTTTCAAGGCATATCCTTTAGAATTGATTTAAAATTTATGTTCCTAGCTGCATTTACCCTTGGTATTTTGTAGATGATGTGTGTCCACACAAATTGTCCTCACAGGTCATCTTGGCTTGAAAATTTTGTGTCAGTGCTCCTTTTTTCTTTTCGACTGCATCTGTTATTACTGTCACAGCATGATGTACCACTATTTTTTTACTTGGGTTGCTGAACGCTGTCAACAGTGAAATTTCTAATAGTAATTGTACATCTGACTCCGCCAGGTGGTCTAGTGGCTACGGTACTCTGCTGCTGATCCGAGGGTCGGGGGATCAAATCCCAGCCCTGGTGGCTACATTTCGATGGAGGCGAAATGTTGAGGCCCGTGTGCTGTGCGATGTCACATTCTGGAGTCCTCCACTACGGCATTTCTCATAATCATAGCTGGTTTTGGGATATAAAACCCCAAAAAACAACAATTATTGGACATTTGGGAAAAAATTGAATTATTCATACTTTTGTCAAGCTTCTGGCCCCTGTTTATGTACCAAGCCTTTCCCAAAGGCTCTGATCTCATCTAGTATGATTTTTTGGTATATTTTTATATGTTACAAAACTCACTCCAGTGGTAGTAGCGATAAGTATCGTGTGGGTTGATGATGCTGTTTTCATTTCACTGTAGGTCGCTTAAGTTTCAGGACCAGTATTTTGTTGCAATGCCTTTTACATTGCTAATGCCATGTTATCCTTTTAAGCTTGGCCAGTGGTCAGAGCATTGGTCTGCTCATGTTATCTATGGGATCATCAGGCTGAGTGGTGGAAAGACTTGCACAGAGTAAACAGTAAAGCACGAACACCTCTACAAGATAGTGACTCGAGTATGAAAATGATGACAGAAAGTGTGCCTTTTGGCAGGGTCCTTTGTAATATCAACTTAGTTTGGTTTAGCCATAACTCGTGGGTCAATTTTAGGGGTGTCCAAATATTCTAAATTTCGAATAAATTTCAAATGGCACTCTCTATTCGATTTACACTGAATTTTAGTATTTGAACTATTCGAAGCTGGTAATTAAAGAAAAGAAATATGCTGTCATGACAAGTGGCCCATTCCCGCATAACACTGATGTGCTGCAGTGGAGTTAACACTCAAGTATTGCATGAAAGCTAACACTCCGGTACTGTGGTGAAGTAACACTCAGCTTTCTGTTGCACAGTTCTCTGTTTGGCTGTTCTTCAGGACTTTAGAATGACACTATGGGAACACTAGTAATGCAGTAAATTTTTTTCTCGCCCATGTTTAACTGTGCATCTTCATAATTTTACATGGGATTATTTAAAAATTATTCAAAAATTATTCGAAAGATATTTTATTAGATTCACACCTGAACACAAATATTCGAATTTGCTTCACATTCAAAATTTTGCTGTTCGCACAACTCCACTAAATTTGTTCCTCTTGTATGAGGAACAAATAAAAATAAAGGAGGGTTGCCTGCACCACCCAAAGGTATTTTTTGCTCAAAGCCACTTCTACACTAGGAAAAAGGATTTGGGGGGGGGGGGGCAGTGTTCCTAAGGAGTCAGTTTAGTTGAAAAGCCCATTGGAAAAAAATAGATTCGGAAGCCAAGCCAGCAGTGTGCTTGTCTATGTAGACGATGCGAATTGGAATGGCAGTTAGAATATTAGGCAGTGAGAAGGTGTTGCAAATGCATTGACATGTTTGTGTACATGTGCCTTTGGACTTTGTAAGAACAGGTTTCCCACTAGTCAATGCTTTTAAGTGCTTCAAGCTACAGTGTCTGAAACTTAACACAACTATGGTACCCTGTGCTTGTGCAGCCGTTTGAGGAGGCAGCCAAACATCTAAAACTGGAGGCTTAAGGTCGACAGCACCTTCTGCCTAAGCTGTGGGTTGAGTCAATGCACCATTATCTAGAGAAATGGAAAGAAAAGCTGGTTGAACTGGAAGCTGACATCCACGATGAACAGTTCCTTTTCTCAGATGTTAAGTACATATCTTCCCATTTCAGCCTGTCCTTATTGCAGCACAACTGTTCTAGGACAAGTTTAGGGGGGACACTGCTCTTAGACTGAAAATTGGCCAAAAAATCAGATTTTCAGTCTTCATTTTCATGTTCCTGCTATAGTGGGATACAACTCAAGTCTTAAGTGAAGACCCTCCCACGCCCTTATAACCTCCAGCCAATGCACCTCCGCAAAGCTTCAAATAGTTCCTTCTTTGAACTTTCCATAATACGAAAATAAAGCAAGCATATGGCAACAATAATGAATAGGTGCATAAAATTTTATGTCTATTCGTTTATTAGAGTGGAACATGAAAAGACCAATTTCTTATTGAGCTGAAATGAAGCGCTTGCAATGCAAAAATGAGTCGTGCACAGCAAGTGCTACCACCTAAGTTTTTCAACTTATTTTGATTAATTTTAATGCGTAAACACGACTCGGAAGCCAAATGAACTGCACCGTGGCCTTTTGAAGATTGAAGCGCTCGGACTCCACTGCCCATGCTTCTTGCACGTCCCATGGGTTCTGCTGATTAAGGGGAGACACTGGTCCTTTAAGCCATTTTACAAATTTTTGTTGTGTGCAAATGAGATTTTCAGGCAAGGTATATTTTAGCTTGCTAAACATAAATATGCAAACAATTTTTTTCTTATATGAAGTTGTTTTTGATGTATAAAATATATCATATAAAATTAGTTTGCCCAATTTTACTACTACTTTGCATTTGAATAGTAGGTCAAAATTGATATTGATATATTCTAGAACAATCACAGATCACACCATGACCATCACTGTAATTTTAGCTCTAATGTTATAAAAGTTATTTCCATATCTAACATTATCGTTAGAAACCTCAGAATTTTATCAGTTACATTGACAAAAATAGAAGTTGTTACTGAAAGCTAATATAGTTTACTAGTTTTCTTGTGTACAGAAACCCGTAAGCTTTCTAATGCCACAAGTATAATTGAAATCCGACTACATCGAAAGATACTTTGGGCAATAGCACATGTCATGGGAGAAAAGCAACTTTTGAGAAAACGATAAACGTGTCAGAATATGATCTAGGTTTATTCTTAGCAATTAAGGGAGAGAGTTAAGTAAGAGCTTTAGGGTTTTGCATAAATCCTTGAGTAGGCCCTCAAGGCACTAGAATTTGAGCATGGCATCATTATATGTCTCATTTTAGCATTGATGCAGCAAAAAATAGGTGCTTTATAAGCTTTTAAATTGATGCTTTGGCTGAAGTATGGCCTTAACAGATACAAAACTTGCATATGTGGAGAGTAATTGATGCAAATTCTAAAAATACTCTTTTCCAAAAATTGACTTTTTTGTGATATTTTTGGTCTAAAGACCCATGTCCCCCCTTAAAGGACTCAAGTACAGCAGATGCTCTGCTGGTACGAAAAGCTTAAACTCGGCGCCATTTTGAAAAGGTCACATGATGACAACTTTGTTTAGCTCCTGTGATCAGATTGGCTGGCCGAGTAACACAGACTTGCATGGTCCGTCTGCCCTTGTTGCCAACTGCTGTTTTTTGAAGTTGTATCCTACTATACCATCCCGCATGTGTGCAAATTTTTACGAAAAAATACCGCCTATTCATGCCGTAATAGTGATTTAAAATTTGCTGCTGCAACTGTGGCCCTTTAAACTTTAAAGTGTCCTCCATTTCAACTGCCTCTAGCTCGCGAACAGATTGCCCAATCGCATCCATTTTGGCATCGTTCAAAAGCTTCCATTTAAAATTTGCTGCTGCAACTGTGGCCCTTCAAAATTTAAAGTGCCCTCCATTTCAACTGCCTCTAGCTCGCGAACAGATTGCCCAATCGCATCCATTTTGGCATCGTTCAAAAACTTCCATTTGTGGCTTTTTTATGTTTTCAGTAAGCAACCCTGTTGTTGCCTACATCAGAAAAAAAAGCACAGCGCGGCGCACGGTGAGGCACCATCTTGTTTTTTTGAGCAACTGCGCCGTAAATATGCCTGGCTATGGTGTTCTAGAAGGGGTTTCCTACGGTGCATCGCTTCAGCAAATAAAGGATAAATGACAAACATGCAAAAAACAAGAAATGCGCTGACGCCACGACATCGCGGGTCCATGAAAAGGATGAGCAAGTGGCCTTCAACCTTGTAGACACTCTGGCATCTGATAGCGCTGGTGGTAGTGCGGGTATCAGCAATCTGCTAGTTCCGTGGGAGGTGCCGATTCCGATCGCTTATCACAAACGGTGACATTCCTCAAGAAAGGACCCGTGAAATAGCGACACTTGATCGGCTCGATTTAAAGCCAACGACAGCACGGAAGACTGCCGTTTTCACCGATCCAAATGCTGCGACGTCGGCTTAAGCCATGCAACCTGCAGCATCATACTTGAACGTTGATCTCGACATAATGAATCTGCTCCTCGGTTACACAAAGTGCAAGACATGACAGGCGATCGTACTATGGCCTAGCAACGAAAGTGACTTTGTTGAGCGAAAAGTGCAACAAAGTTGGGACAAGAGGGCACGATACCGACTTTGTTGTTATAATTATTGAGCAAGTTGCAGCACGCGATTTATCTTTGCTGTCACAGATTCCTGAACCTTTAATTATTCTTTTGGTGTGTTATACTGGTGTCACACGGGCGCTTCAAAGGGCTTCGAACCAATTTTCTGTCGGCTCAAAAATCATGTTTTAGCTACTACATGGGCGGTTTCGATGGCCATAGAGTCGATAGTCTATATCGAGTTCGATAGTCTATAGACTTGACGGCCATCGAATCTGCCTTTGTAGCAGCTCAAGCATGACTTTTGAGTCGATGGACCATTGGTTCAAAGGTCTTCGAAGTGCCTGTGTGACACTACTATTATTCTTCGAAATAAACCTCACGAATATTTCGTGAAATATTTCTCCTTGTTTTCTCAAAATGGCATTTTTGACCAATTTGTGATCTGGGAGTGCCCATATCTCTGGTTCTTCTAATCGAATTGCAATAAATCTTTTTTGTCGGGAAGGCGGGCAATAGCAGATTGCAACAGGCCTAAAATATGACCAAAACTGCACGAAACTGCACAGCATTGCACAAAATTTTTAAAATTTAAGTAATTCGCTTTAGGTACCAATCTCGGTTTTCACATACAAAAGTTTGACATGCTGTAACTTGGGCTAAAGTTTTTCTAAAACATCCATTCTTGTTCATTGCACTCTCTGATCATACTAGATCATTTTTATGACCTATTTTTCCTTGTAAAGTCCAGTACCTTTGAACAAGCACCCCTCCCAACCAGCCTCCACTGAGGCTAGTTGGGAACACGAATTTTTTTAGTTGTCTGAAAGCTAGTCATTACAAATGAAAACATATGAAAACATTACAAATGAAAGTGCATATTTGAAATCAGCATGTTAAAATACATAAGTGGTACAGCAAGTTTGATTAGAATCTGAGCATAAATAAAGTAGTTTGTAAGTGGGTTGTCCCCCCTCAATGGAGTAAGGCGTTTCACTTAATGTTCACTTTGCAGGGCAGTTCTCCTGTACAAGAGAGAGGCAGTTGAGCATTTATTAGTATGAATGTTCATTCCACAGTCGTTATGGCCTCAGCTCATAGAGGTTAAAGAGATTTTAGATTCAGGAGACCCTTCTTGCTCAGTTCTTTTATTTCCGTTTCGTGTGCCCTTTTACTAGTGAATGCAGCTCTGTAAATATTTGCTGTGTTTAAATTCGTTATTCATTTGAAATAAGTGCCAAATGGAGTAGAACATTAAAATTCAGTTTTTGGAGTCTTTACACAGCTTGTGGCAGTATAAATACTTCATGATTACTATGCACTTTTGTTTATTTATGATTAAAATATGTATCAGCACTCCATCAGAAAGGAAGTTGTAAAAACATGCTTGCAATGAAACTTGGTAAGTCATTACTGTGGTACACTATGCTTAAAATTTCTGCAGAAAATGAATTGTGAAAAGCACTTTAGGGCACCACAGAAGAATCTCATCCTGTGTTCACTTTCTTACACGCTGACTGATCTTGCGTGCAAGGAGATGGAGTACAAACCGAAGGTTCTACAGCTGGCCAAAGAGCATGTCAAGGCAAGGGAGCTGCGAAATGTGCAGCGGTATTGCATGCCCCAGGAACAGAAAGGCAAGGCAAGTACAGTTCGTGCTCATAAAGCTTCTTCAGTTCTTGACCCATCCATTTCGCTTCTTATTCATGATTTGTTACCTTGGTTAATAGTTTTAAAAATCTTCCATTTGCTAATAAACTTAATACTGCACGATTCTTTTGCATCAAAGTCAGTCATTTATTATTATTCTATGATACATAATAATGGGAATACAGAAAAATCTACAGACGAGGGTCCCATAGTCGATGACTGCAGTGGGACCCTCGGTTAATAATAGTTAATAATAGTCATAACTAATACGACACCTGCCAAATCATCCGAATTTTCCGTAAGATGTACGATTAGACTTCTTGCACTGGCCCCGCCATGGTGGTGTAGTGGCTATGGTACTCGGCTGCTGATCCGAGGGTCGCGGGATCGAATCCCGGCTGCGGCGGCTGCATTTCGATGGAGGCGAAATGTTGAGGCTCGTGTGCTGTGCGATGTCAGTGCACGTTAAAGAACCCCAGGTGGTCGAAATTTCCGGAGCCCTCCACTACGGCGTCTCTCATAATCAGAACTGGTTTTGGGACGTTAAACCCCACAAAACAACAACAACTTCTTGCACTGGTGTTTCAAATCGTATGTGCAGTGCCACTGTGGAGATCAGCAGTGGCTGCTGGAAAAAAAAATGCACGTTCCTTCCTCACTGCCGGCCAGGCCAGCTGGGCCTCAGCACGCACAAGTGTGCGTACACAGCAGGAAACTTCTACTTCCTCACACTGTTGCATATGTGGATTCCATAACAGCTTCAAGGACAGGATCAGGAGGCTGTCGTAGATGAAAGTGTATTCGTTTCTCTGGAAATGACCTGATGATGATTGGGACAGCGTTGGTTGGAGCCATTCGTCGCGTGCAGTGAAGCTACCTCTTGTTGGAAAATATCATTTTATGGACTCACAGGGTGACTCGTACACTATGCAGTAACGGCATGAAGTACCCAGTCACTCACATCTCTGCAAAATGTGTAACATGCACAGATGCACACACCTTTCGGACTTGGGTTCTGATGATAGATAGGCTGTCATGAGACCACTTGGGCAAAAAACTCATTTTCACATATTCTAAAAGGTGATCTTGCACAATCGAAATACACTCATGGATAATCAGGTTTAGTATTTTGCATTGTGTCCATGCAGCTTAGCATGTGTCGGTTGCTTATTGTGAGAAATGCATGGAAGGTACGATCGATGAAGAAATCGCAATATACGATTTAGAACAGGGAATGTCGCAGGAGCCAACGTTTCAACAAGCGGACGTGTCTTCGTCAGGGCGGCAACTGCCTTCTCCAGCGTTTGTTTATGTACGCCTTTGCAAACTCTCTCCCGTCCTCAGAAAGAGAGGAGAAAAAGAGCAGCACGTGCAAGCAATAACAAAAAAAGGGGGGTTGGGTGCAGGGGTAGTTGGGTGACATGCGTTAGGGTGACTAATATAAATGGCACGAGCGAAAGCTTCCAAAGAATCCGTTACTTGTACATATCTTGCAAATGCATTGTGTGCGCAGTGCTAGAAAGCAGGATGAAAAAAGGAACACACGCTCGGAACAGAAGTTGCTCCACCAACAGAGCATTTCACCGAAAGTTTGTTGCTAAAAATGTAACTACACTGTTTAACACCGTCGTTCTCGTCGAACTGGATGGGGGCTCCGCACCAGAAAGTAGACTTTCTGGGAGAAACCTTCTCCCAGAAAGTCTACTGATTCAAGCATCCATCTTCCCCTGAGCTTCTCTTCTAGTTTGGAACGTACGATGTGAGTCATTGCATACTTATGTACAGGGCCAGCACCATCAAAGGTGCAGTAAGTTTGTACAATGTTTCTTTTGTGCAGTGGATAACAAGTTGAACAAAAAGGTACTCTAGGTCTATTGCCCACAGTGTTACCCGTTTGCATACAATTCATAGAACAAATTAAACCAGCCTGCTCGATTGTGTAGGGTTGCAATGGTGCCTGAGAAAATAATTCTAAGCGATGATGATTTGATACTGCACTGTAATCGGCCACCGCCCGATAGCTATAGTGTGCTTATTTGACATGCTTAAGTTAAGTTGTTCAGACTTTACAAGACATCCGCATGCCCCTCAACAAACGGTGCTAAACGAAAGGGATAGAAACGTTCTGTGTACATGGAGCTGCACACAACTGCTTGAGGACATTGGTTGCCTCCCCTTCCCATGCAAAGTCCGAGATTGTTTGTCAACCCCTCTGGCCCCACCACCAGCAGCAGCGCGCCCCTCTGCACTTTCTACCTATGTTGCTTTAACCCACATCATTGCCTGGTTCACTCCGTCTTGCTCAACAAATCAATCTTGGAGCAAACCTTATAATCATTCCTTCCTGGGCTCCTGCAGAGCGGCTCAAGCCATCTTGCTGGTTAAGGTGGAGTGAGAAGTCAGAAATCAGTGCACGCATGAGTCAGGGCACAAGTGATCATTGTACAACCGAAGCTGTTAAAAAAAAGGCCATTTCTTTGAGAGGTCTCTTTATCTCAGTTTTTCTTCTTCTAAGGCTGCTAATATGCCATGTAAACCAAAGCAGCCAGCAGCTTTCTGCTAGTGCACACCGACCATGAAACTATCGAACATGCCAGGTTGAGGGTAGATTAATTTTATTAAATGGAAGCTTCCGATTTCCACGCATACAATAGGAATTTATAAGAAGTTTGCAGGTTTCTAAATGCACTTCACAAGCCATGTTCACTTCTGCAATACGCTAACCGATTTCTGATAGATGGAAGGCACTGCGGAGTCCTCTTACGCAGTATACGTGATTGTGGAGCATAAGTCACCCTGGCGAGCTAAACTTCTCAATCTGAAATATCTGTCAGCGTTGGTGACTCGCCTGTAGCCACGAAACAGGAAACAAAGCTCGCTTTGTGATGCTAGTTCGAGCGAGCTACACGCCAAGAAGGTAATGCACGCCCTTCGAGATTAGCATGTGCCGGGAACGAGCACTTAAAGCTCATTGTGGCCGCTGTGCAGACGGAGAATGGTGACGCCGCCAAACAAGCGTGCTAGGCCTATTGGCAACCACTTTACAATATTACGAATACTGACCAAATTTTTATAGAAAATTGATTTTAGGCAGTAAAAAATTTTGAATACCACATCGTTGCTTCACCACGGTACCCCAGTGTCATGCAGGGAATGTTCATTAGGGAGAGGGAGCTTTCACGGGACCCAGCATGTGTTCACTAGGTGTGTGCATGTATGTGTGGTATAATTACGAGTGCTGTTTTTAAAGGAAATCATTTGGAGCAACATGTATGATGTTGGGATACAAGAAATATGAACATATGTGAGTTTTTTTGTCATGATACAGAACTGCCCTCCCCCCTTCTCTGCCCTTCCGCTTTCCCCTTCTGAGTCTATGAATTTGAATGTCTCCATGTGGGCAGGCATGCTACTAGCATCATTAATCCCATATTTACTCTCCAACTGGTGTTTCTGTTTTTCCGGTTTCACAGGTATAGAGGGAAGACCATCGCATTGGAACAGAATGCATCCACCAGAGAGGCTGTCCCAGTGTTTGGCACAGTACAGATGCCATGACTTTGTTTTGTTTTTATTGTTTTATAAATTTCATCACTGCGTGGCTCATTACTGGAGGCCACACTTTGCATATTGAAATTTTCACACCCAAATGCCGGTCATTGCACTTCAGGGCAACAATGTAAATAACAAACTCGGGGTCTTGCTTTGACGTTCTTATAAAGAGGTTCTAGGGTTGTCTGCAGATATATTTGCATATTTGCTGCAATAGGTAAGGCACCCTATGCATTTCTTAGCATTAGCGCATTCCTTGCCCATCCCAAAAAAGTTTTCATAAAATTTACCCTGCATAACAGATGCGCCCATCTACCTTGCTCTGTTTTTTTTAAAGAAATGGTCCTTCATTATGCAAGTAAATGTGGCATGCTATTTTGTAGTTGTTTCTTTTTTTCTGAACAATAATTATTTTCCCATACATAATGTGCAACGACCTGCCTTACTTCATTGGCTCTGCTTGGGAGGCAGTTTGTCAAAAAGCTTTTCTTTTTTATGTTGGTAAACATGTACTTTACGTTTCCTACGATTATACCCTCGAACTTCGTTATAACGAAGTCAAAGGAAGACCCGCGGTCACTTCGTTATATTTATTATTGCAAAGTGTGCCATTTGAGCGTAAAAATTTTGATATGAAAAGACAATGGCATTGCTGCTGGCAGTAATCTTATAGAACCATGCATGTGGTGAAGTTTTATAGAAGGAGCAAAAAGAAATACCTGTACCGTCGGTACAGTGTGACTTGGCATAGAGTGCGATAACCTTTATTGTGGCTGCATACTGTTCTAACGCGATAGACTTTCACTTCCGTTTAGTGTATGGCTCGTCCACATTGCTGCAAAACCGAAACAAACAGTGATGCCAGGCAGCAAAAATATGTCTGTCATGAATGTGCAGCACGTGGCAGACAAACCAGCCACGTCATGTAGCCACTAACCCATCCTGCCATGATGCCAGGGAGCGAGCAGACCTTTCTTTACCTTCTTTTGTATCCTTATTTACCTGTTTCTGACTAGTGTAAACTCAGTGCAACAGGCCTTGATGGTGAGGGAGATTTCGGTGTGTTGTAAAAGAAGCATGTAGAATCCAAACACTGTTGCAACAAAGTTTAATGTAAATACTAAATTGGTCTGTTGTAACAGGAGTGAATTATAAGTCACAGACATGATCAAAGAACGGATTTATTCCTTGCAGCTTTTTTGAAAGAAGCTTGTTAGCTTAACTAACAGCTGAGACATTATCCCCATCTCTGTCATTAAAAGGCTGTTCACTTTGTCTGTTGCCGTGATATTGCTGTGTTGATCTTGTTGGTGCTGTCCCTGTCTAGAAAATGTGCCAAGCAATGGTTGAAGTTGAAAGCTATTGCAATTAGGATGTCCACAGTATAGAAGTCCTCTGTGAAGGTGCATTGACCAGCTTGCTGGCCTTACAACTTAACCCATTTTATCCTTGTATATGTTGTATCGGAATCTATTGTAAAAGAACCTCAGTCAGTTTAAGAGATAGAAGGATCACCATAACACCACAATCTGGTGTGTTGTATTGAAGTCGCACTTAGTATTTTTCCCAAAGAAGTGAGCCTTATAGCTGATGATTGTAGCCGCTTTGGTGCCTGGAGAAAAATGTGCCGACATATTGCATATGCGGCCCTAGCAAGGCTCCATAACCCCGAGGACCAGTTCAAGCTCCGACCAGGCGGAAAACTCAAACCTGCAGACCAACCTTTGCTCGGAGGAGCAAAAAACCATAGCAACATCACCAGACAACATGCAGCCATAGTGAGCAAAACGTGGCTGGATATGCTGTTGGTAGAGTGATGTGATCACAACACCGTTAGTTCCTGTGACCTCCACTTGGCCCACATTTTCAATAGAGCTGTGAAACAGTTGGTTCAAGTAACGTTGACAAGAACATTAACGTGGAATTTCCGTGTAAATAAGAATACTTCGGTGACAATACATAGCATCAAAAGCCTATTTCAATTTAACGAAATTTTCATATAGCAAGGCAAATTTCCAATTTTACTTTGTTATGTCGAGTTAACTGTATATTATCATATTTTTACGTCCCACAGTACTGGCAGTGATGGTAATACTATGAGTTGGAATGGTGTGCTCCTTTTACAGCCATCTGGCTACCAGACAGCCAAGCCTTTTTTTGCGCTCATTTAATTTCAGCAAGCAAGTTTAATTGAATTGGAGAGGACTGTTGCTCAACTAAGGCATTTTATCAACAGTATTTGGTTGTTTTTCTCTTGACTAGCCTAATGATGGTTTAACATTAAGCTGTATCATTAATCAGGCCTCACAGAAAGAGTGAGCACTGCTGGAACATGTCATGTGTAGCCATATCTTATACAAGCTGCACCCTGAAACTTATGTGATTTCAGCATTCTGCGGAGCTCCAGATGCTGTAAGGATGACCACTTCAGGATGTGAAAAGTGTTTGCCTGCCACAGTGAGGCTGATGGTTTATGCGTTCGTATAGGTAGTACCTGAAAACTGCATGCCCGCACATATAAAATGCCCTCGGCGTGAGTTCAACTAGTGTAATCAGTGAAATTATATTTCAAAATTGTTTATTTCATGTGTAACCACAGAACCATGAGTAAGCATATAAACTGAACAGTCTTATTTGGTTTGATTGGTAAAATTCTACTACAGTTAAACCTAGATATAACAAAATTGACAAATTCCCCGGAAAACTTTGTTATAAAGAGGATTTTGTTATATGCAGGTTTAGCACAAAAATGCGAAAAAGAAATGCTTAAGTAAGCAGAAAGGTAACAGACTCTAGAGCTCACCCAAAACATTTACAGCTGAGACCACTTATGTGACAGCTTATAGTGAAGGACCGGCTATAATGGGGCTTTTTCTGACCCCCATTTGCCCTCCCATAGAACTTAATCTATACGCATACCACTTATTGCGCAGCCTCTCCCGCTCCCAGATGGATTGCTTATAATGCAGCTGCCAGGAAATATGGCGGACAACCGAGGTTGCAAGCAGGCTTCACAAAGGAAGTACGCCGCTCTAAAAGAGCACAGCGAATTGCCGTTGAGGAGGAAGGAGCGTGGAACGAATGAACAATGAGTGGAGTGAAAAAAGGGGAGGCCGCGGCAGCGCGTCGTGCGCCCCCCCCTCTGAGGATAGGATTTCCAAGGCAACAGAGAATGCTGCTACAACCATTTGTCAACTGCGAGCGCCCCGCATGGAACATGCCCGTGTCCTCCAGTTTAATGCTGCAGTGTTCGTCTTCAGTTCTTTTTTTAAATCATTTCACGCGGGCTGCCCTTGAATCACCCCGCGACCGCAATTTCCTGTGCACCCAATCCCTGTGTTGTTAAGAGCAAGCTTCCCGTGAGGCACACTGCCCGCAAGCTAGGCCTAACAAGAGCTGTCATCTAGTGTCAGGTTGGCGAAGTGAAGCGCAGAGACTTACGCAGTAACCAAAGAGTTGCGCAGAGAGCACATTGAAAACAAAAAGAAAACTCGTCTTTTTCTCTCTCTTAAGCCAGCACGGCTCAGCAACATCAAAAGTAAAAGTAGGGTCCCCGCTTGGCGGGCTCGGCCGGCTGAGGCACTCTAGCTGCAGCAAGCGGCGGGATCAGGTTTGTAGTGAGGGGGAAAGGACACTCCCGCAGCAGCAAGATCGCCGTGCCGAGGGATGCAGGCCCACCTTGCACGCGCTCGTGCCCGCCTCGCACTCGCCGTGCCTTCGAGTACGCCAAGAGCGACGCTGCCGCTTCGCATTCCGTAGCAGCGGAGAAGGTGCTTCCGGTTGTTGCTCATGCAAAAGTGACAAAATTTGGGGCAAGACCTCCACGTTGTCTGCGGAGAAAATTCGTTATTTTGAGGGGGTCTCCCTCTGGCACTTCATTACATGGAAGTCTCAAATAAATGTGTTTCTATGGAGTAATGGCGGGGAATAGAAAAACTTCGTTACAACCAGGGATTCGTTATTGAGGTTCGTTATAAGCAGGTTGAACTGTAAATGCTACCTTGAAGGTATTTATAGTACATATGAAGAAAGAGATGAGAAATGAATTGGCAAATGCCAACCATAGTGCACACTGAGAAAATCCGGTGTTTTGCAGCCAGCAGGGCTCCTTCTTCAGAGATGCTTTAGGGATGGCTGGGGCCAGGTTGCAGTAGTGTTTTGTAGTATTTAGCGTGGCAGTCCACAGTGAAGTGCTTTCTATGTGGCCATCACCTGCACTGAACCCCGAAATTGCCATTGTGACCTAGCCCCAGTCATCCTGAAAAAGGAGCTTGGCTGGCTCCGAAATGTTGGATTTTCTCAGTGATGTCCTGTTCTGGCCTGTCTTCTCTCGTTTCCTTCAGTTTTGTGCCACGACTCATTCCTGGTTAGGGTAAACTCAATGAAGGTAAATCCCATTTTTACACTCTTGTTGCAAAGGTGCTAGAGCTGTAAGCTTCCACTATACCAGCCCAGGTTGTGTATTTTAACTTTACAATGTTCTTCACTTGTGCAGGTCTGCCAGAGTGACTCATGGGCTGTGACCTTCAATGCATAGGTCAGAGTCACAGCTTTAATTCCCAGCCACAGCAGCCGCATTTCGATTGAAGCAATGCCATTACTGTAGTTCCTTTAAAAAGCACGTTAAAGAACCTCAAGTGGTTGAAAGCAATCCAGGGTACCACCACTCCATGATTGGTCATAGCCCGTGTGTTTATGAAGGGCATAGAGCCCTACAGTTTAGTCTTTGATTTCACTAGCTGCGTTTGTTAAACGGTGCTTTTGACACGACTGTTGGAAAATCCAAAGCCATTTTACTTGCTCCATGAGGGGCTGGAGCTAGTTATTTGTTCCAGCTCTGAACTTCCACATGCTGGGAGTGAAGCTGTGTGATGTTGAAGAGGAGGAGGAGAAATTTGTGCAGGGAAATTAGAGGTGTGCTGCCTTTGTAAACCCTCATGGCTTGTGTATGATGAGGTTTTCACTGCTTTAACAATGGTGCCCTTTCTTTTCTGCTGTAACAACCGTGCACTTTGTTTTCAGGACAGCAAAGCCGAGCCCGAGATGAATGAGCAGGAACGCAAAAAACAGGATTCAGGAGACACATCGCAGCCTTCCTGTCTTTCTCTTCCGGGGAGACTTTCTCCAAGCGGTTGCTGATCACTAGGCAATTATGTTCACTGCCTTCGTTTTTTTTGTCTCCCAGGTGCTTAATGACCATGATCATGACCAGTTTTTATATGCTGAGCATGGCTCACTGGCCAGAAGCATTGGGGAAAAGAAAGACAGGGCCAACTGCCAGGAGGTGATGTGCAGCGCACTGTGTGTTATGTTCTTGATTCCACAGAGGATATTTAAGGTGTTTGCAAGACACTGTCCACCTTTTTTTGTGGTTTGCCAGCTGGCCCCAGTGCTTTTGTTGTGGGTCCTCTAACTTGAGGCAGTCCCATGATAGATGTCCTAGCCACTGCAATGCATGCATGCATTGGAACTCCTCTGTTTACAGCAGCATCCCTAAAGTGTTTCATAAGACTAGTTTTTCGTGCACCCTCTTCAAATCAGTACTGGTCTCGTGCACCAGGATTTGATACGTTGCTGCAGTCAAAAGCAGAACCCATATATAAAGCAAAATTTTCTGAAATTGGATTGGACATACTTTCATTGAAGTGTGTCTATCACCCTAATTGAAATTGATTTCATAATTATGTTGTACAGTAAAAGCGCATCAACTTAATTCTCATTATTTCAGAAAACCTGATGATCCGAACTTGTTCTCTGCTCCAAGAAAGCATATGCGTGATTTAATGGTGCAGAACACTCTGTAGTTTGACTGCATTCAGCTGCACTCTAATTCATACAATCTGAATATTTTAAAGGGAAAATTAGCATCTACCCATTTGTAGCACAAGGCTACAAGGAAAATCCATGGGGATTTCTCAATGCTTCCTTGTTTTCAAACAGAAAATTCGTCCTCGCCTGGAGTTCGATCCCGGGACCAACGCCTGTCCAGGGTGCCCACACTGTCAATTAAGCAAACCAGGACGCTAGCACTTCACGGTGTTAGGGCGAATCTGTCGACAACTCGAAGCACATGGGTATGGTTATGGAAAATGAGTTCTACGGAAACCTGCAAGCTGGTGTAACACTTATGAAAGGGAAAATTAGGATCCAGCAGTTAGTAGCACACAACTACAAACGGGCCTTCTAGCCTTGTGCTACAGATGAATGTATGCTAATTTCCACTCTCCGAAATGATATTCCACCTTGCGGATTTCGGCAGAGCTCATTTGCCGTAATCAGCATTTTTGTGTTGCTTATTTGCAATGATTTGGGTGCAGCATTGCTGCAAATGTGCAACACAAAAATACGAAAACTGTGCTAACAATGCCTCTGCATGAGTGCCCCAAGGGTATAGGGGTAGGGAGGCTTATAGAATCAATCCACGATATATTGAACTCCAAGGGGGTCGGAACATGGCTTGATATATGGATAACTTGAAGTACAGAATATGACTACTTGAAGCTCGTCTTAAAAACAGCACACATCTCAGATTTGTTTCCAGCTATTGTAACAAGCGGAAGCTTAGTGATTTGCCCACAAGGTACAGAAGATCAACGTGAAACAATCACATCTTATTTCGTATGAAAGAAGTATGTAAGCTTAGTTTTAAACTTCATCAAGTTCCTCAAGCCACCCCTAGCATCCTTGATGCCTTGAAGGGTAACTCCAGCGATTTTTCAGTATCCATGCATCTCTATGAAATTTTCAATATATGTTCTCATCGTCAGTATGATATGCCATGCCAGGCAGTTTCAAGTCATTTGGCTTTCTTAAAAATGAATTTTAAAACTTTTTAGCAGATTCTCATATGGGCCACTCTGTTTTTGACATCATTATCATCAACTGCCTACCCGAGCAGGAGGGCAACCAAGACCAATATGGTGATACTCGAGCGCTCATGTTGACGCTGTCAACTTCGAAACTAGTCTATAAGTTAATATATCATGGGATTACATTGCCACTTTCATTGTCTGGGAACCACCTCCATATTTCTAATGTCGGGGACACATGTGACGTCACTGCATATGCTGCAGGAAGCATTGACCTCTTTTGGTTTCCGTTTGAACACATTGTTCATTCGGTTATTTAAAATTATTCGTGGGTTTCTGAGCACATTCAACAGCCCTGCCTGCTACAAGGCTATCAGTGCCATTGGAAAACAGTGATATCATTATACGGTAAAAAAACCGCTGAAGTTCCCCTTTAAAGACCAGTAAATCCAGAACCTTCTGTTCAGGGCTGGGCAGAGATACCCAAAAACGTATTCCGGAATACAGATACCGAAATACACGGTTTGGAAGCCTAAAATACAGATACTGAGATACATTTGTAATTGACGTAGCGGGACATTTTACAGATACAGCAGTACTGATACTTAAATATTTTTTCCTATGTGCGGACGCTCATACTCCGTAAATACATTTATTAAGTGCAGCATAATATTTATAATAAGTAGACTCCTCTTAAACGGAACTCGAAGGGGATCCAAAAAACTGTTCCATTTATCAGAAGTTCCATTTAAGCAAAGTACACATATTTCATGAACAAAAAAACTTTTAATTTGTACCAAGCCCACCTTACTCATCTGGTTGAGTAGGGGAAAAAAAGGAGTGAAGTGTGGTTTGCTTGGCATGCTTCAGTTGTTTTTTCAAAATGTAAGCGCCCATGCCTGACAAGCTAGCCAGAAATTCTGGACTACCCTCATGCTCAAAATAGCGCTGCAAAAGTTCAACAGCCCCTTTAGCTGCACTGTCCGACGGCACCACTGCACTGGCAATGTCATCACATTCATCACTGGAGGAAGACTGATCGTCAGCTTGCACTTCAGTTATCATTTCTTCAAGCGTCTCCTCACGACAGGTACTAATGTTTTCATCAATTGTTTCGTAGTCCTGTCGTGTGAAAGGGGCAGAGGGCACAGCCTGACTGAACACTGCATCAGCATCACCATCAGCAGGGCTTTCCTCTTCATCCGCTAGTGGTTCTCGTGCTTGAAATCCCACATGATGAAAGCACCTTTGGATGGTTGTTGCCTTCACTTGCTCCCAGGCATGGTACAAAATATGAATGGCTCCCAACAAATCCAAATTGTAGGTCTTTTCAGTGTCTGCACAAAGCAGCATTCGGTGAAGCAGCTGCCTGCGGTAGTGAACTTTCACATTCTGAATCACCCCTTGATCCATAGGCTGGATCACTGCTGTTGAGTTGGCTGGCAAGAACTCGAGGCTGATCGACTTCAGTCCTTCAACGTGGCCGTGGGCAGGGCAATTATCCAGGATAAAAATAACCTTCCTGCCTTGCCTCGCAAATCTTGAATCTTCCACCCGCAGCCAGTTTTCGAAAATTGCCATCGTCATCCACGCTCTTCCGTTAGCATGATAGGTAACGGGAAGGTTTCGAACGCCCTTAAAGCAACGGGGATGCTTCGATTTTCCAATCACCAACAGCTTCAATTTTTCGTCTCCGGCCATATTTGCACCCACCAGCACAGTAACGCGCTCCTTACTGTGTTTCCCACCGCTGCAGGCTTCGCCTTTGAAAGTGAGAGTCTTTGATGGGAGCGCTTTATAAAAAAGGCCCATCTCGTCGACGTTGAATACGTCTCGCGGCTCATACATCGCTAATATTTCCTGAAGCCGTCCCTGCTGCCAGTCGGTGCAAACGTCCCGGTTGACTGCAGCACTCTCACCTGAGATTGCCTTGAAAACTAGTCCGTGGCGTTTCTTGAAACGGCTAAGCCATCCGTCGCTTACGGCGAAGTTCTCAACACCCATGTGCAGGGCAATCTCTCGCGCCTTCTGCTCCAGAATGGGTCCGCTTATTGGGAAATTGGAACTCCGCGCACGTTTGAACCACACAAAAAGAACTTTTTCTAGTTCTTCATACGGCGTCGTCTGCATCCGCATCCGCTTAGACGTAAAGGTCCCATTCTTGACGGCACCTTCGATCGTCTCTTTGTTTTTCAAGATGCGCGACAACGTCGACTTGGGGATGTTAAATTTTTTTGCCACCTCTGTCTTGGACAAGCCGCTGCGATCGAGCTCTTGAAGAATTTGGAGCTTCTTTTCAAGCGAGAGAGCTTGATGCGGCCGCTTCTTCGTGCTCTCCATTGTGCCTATCCACCACACTTGGTCACACGTGTAGGCCTAACGCACAACCGACACTGACCGACACGGCTCGCACGCTCCTGCTGCAGCACAATCCAGTGTGGGTACGGCTGCTGGATTGGCTTGTCTCACTATGGCGTTGACTTCGACAATACATTTCATGGTTGTGAGACTACTTTTTGGCGTGAGGAAAGCCTGTGCTGTGCTTAGCATTTGTGCCGTTTAACCGTAGATGACCAATAAGTAGTGTTTCGATTAACCGAAAAATTTTACTGTGCCGGACATAGGAATCCAGCCAAATGATCCCGTTTAATTCCGTTAACAAGGCATTTTCGTTTAACCGAGTTTCGTTTATTGGGAGTCCACTGTAGTGCAGTGCATTGAAACTTACACTTTATTCATTATTTTATCACAGTACTCTGAGTGCCATTAAGGCACTACAAAGGAGGCTTACACTGTACATAATTGTTAATAATGACATACATACAGGTATCAATTACACAAGAAAAAAACTTATACTGTATCACAGCAAGTGTAACACACATTGTGCACCGAAACTAACACACTTGGCGACAACAGTAGTAGCTATGCTAGAAATAGCATAAGCTCAAGCGAAGCGCTGGAATCACTAATGAGTAAATTGAGATAAAGTATTCAATTATTTAACAAAGATCCATATTATTGAAAAGTTTGTCACGTTAATTACACTTAAGCAGCAGGAAGTTCTCAAATAAGCTGTCATGTAGACATCGTCGGCCGTTATCTACACATCATCGGCACCAAATTTTCGCGTGGAAACATGTCATTGGAAACACGTCTCAGCTCATTCACGGAACAAAAAGTAACAAGATACCCGTGTCCTGCATAGTATCACAATATGGGCGATACATCGGAAAAGTATTTCACTACCTAGATACAAATACATTTTTCAAATGTATCTCGGTACAGCAATACACTTACTCAAAAGTATCTCTGAAATACTATCGCTCGCGATACTCTTGTATTGCAATACTGCCCAGCCCTGCTTCTGTTGCACCACAAATTAAGCAAATGACTGTGAACACCAATGCAAGCTCTCAGAGCATGGTACAAAGTCATTCATGGGTGGCATAGGCGATCATCACTGATCAGGTCCAGTTCCTCGCCACCGGTGTGATCAGCCATGACCTCGGCATCAGTGCTGTCAGAAACGGGTCAAACGTCATCGCGGCACTAATGAAATTGCTTGCTGTGAGCCCCATCTGAGACGATGCCTGGGAACACTGATAACTCATTAAATCTACTGAGGCATTCAACGCCGCTGTCAGCCACGATGACCTACGCAGTATTCGTTTTCACCATGAAAATCGCCAACGGAGACTTCAAATTAAAGTTCACTTGGCTAGGCTTCAAGCACCTGTCACCATTTGTGCCGTTCTAAAAAGATTAAACTGCCAAACAGGTTGATCACAAGCAGAAGAGATGCATTCAAGTCCATAAAGCATGAAATGGCGAAAGCAAACATTTTGTACTGATGATGATGTCATTCATCTTGGTGATGATGATGGCATTTATGGCTTCCTCGCAGACGGCAACTTACAAAAACGTGGCCTTCCAGATTGGCGTTGCAGAAATGACGTCGTAAGGTCCCAAAACTCGGAGACTGTGCTATTGCGGACTACGTGCGGTAGCGCAAGGACGACCATCAGAAATCGCACATCACGTCAGTGCAAGTTCATGCTGCCAGTGCATACTGTCGAAGCTACAACCACCCTGTATTCATTTCATTTGGTGCCTTTGCCTGTCATCCTTTTGCAGAAATGCTGCTGCTGCGCGTTGGAACCTAAATTTGATGTAGCAGACAGGTTAATGCACAGGTAAGCATTATACAACCTACCGAAGCAGTGCAACACACTGTTTTCCACACTGTCGTACAAAAAATAGGGATTGGAACACGTCAGAATGCGGTTGAAACGTGATTAGCATATGTAAGGAAGTTCGGACTTGAGTACTTTGTCAAGTGGCAAAGTTCGATACATCAAATGCGGCGGTTCATGGGTGTCCTATATATGTTCGCACCAGCCCTACACTTTTGCATTAGGTTTTCATGGGCATTTTTCAGCTGTTCAGTATAGCCGATAATATATATATATATATATATATATATATATATATATATATATTGTAGGGACCTGGTCCCGCGCGACGCCAAGTTTTGCTAGGAATGTGCTCGCACACCCCCCTCTCCCAGCTGGACGGAGCGGCGACCATTGCGGGGGCGCCGCCCGCTTCGCCCATGTGGTCTTAACATAGGCTGCCATTGGGCAGCGAGAAATTCCTAGAATGTTTGCGCGTTCTGGCGATTCTGGTTTTAGAGATGCTGGAGAGAACACGCTGGGTCTCGAGGCGGTGCGTACGTGCTTTTGCGGCTCTCCGGGCGACGAGGCCTCGTCGCCCAGACCGCGCGTCGTCTCAGGCTCCAGCGACCCACAGCAGCGGCCTGCAATCTGCGCCCATCTACGTATGTTTCTTTCTTCTTCTATTTTCCTTTTCCGAGGGCTCGTGGTCGCGGGTGCGCTGGCCGGGGTTAGGCGGTTCCTTCCTTGCATGGTTTTCGTGTGTTATTGTGTGTTCGCATGTTGTTCATTGTTACTGTCCTTTGTGTTCGTGTGTGTTCGCGTGTTTATCGTTATTCTTTATATGTAATTCGATCTTTATTCGGCCTTGTTTTGTTTGTATTATTTTAACGTTTATTAAATTACCATGCTGGGAGAGTGACGCCTAATGTTCTCTTCTTTCGCCGCGTGCGGCGGTTCACGCTGCCCTGCCTCGAGTCGGGCCGTGGACTGCCGCGCGCGGCATCGCGGCGATGCATGGCTGAGATAGCGATCGCGCGAACGCGACTACCTCATTCTCTGCTCGTTGAGTGCTCGAACCCACTGCAGGGGGTTGCTAGTGGCGACGCCGCTGCTAGCAGTTAGTAGTATTAGTAGAACCCCTACAATATATATATATATATATATATATATATATATATATCCAAGTTGGATATATTCAGGAATGACTGCAATACCATTTCCTCCATGATCCGGCCTCGCCATTCGCCACTCTTCCCAAAGAAAAAGTGAAATGCGTCTCTTGCCCACCTGCCCCAATGCCCCCATGATTTACAACATGTGCTGTTATTGTTTCCCACTGTAATTTTAACTGAGGGAATGGCCTTGAATTGTGACGTAAAAATGCGTATTGTTGTGCCCTGCCACGGTGGTCTATTGGTTATAGCACTCAGCTGCTTATCCAAGGTCGTGGGATTGAATCCCGGCTGCTGCGACTGCATTTCAATGGACGCGAAGTGTTGAGGCCCATGTACCGTGTGATGTCAGTGCGCTTAAAGAACCCCAGGAGGTTTAAATTTCTCGAGCCCTCCACTACGGTGCCCTTCATGATCAAATGGTGGTTTGGGGATGTGAAACCCCAGAAAGTATCTGGCCATGATACCGGGAAACGCAAGAAGCTTCCGTAGTACGCAGAACTGCGTAGGAAACGTCCGCTTTTGCGCATCTTAATAAGCACTAGGTTCGTTAGAATTACGCATCTATGAATTTGCTACTAAAGGAACACACCGCCTAATACTTACGTATTGATGTTGCGCCTCAGATATGCCCAATATTTGCTTTTTGGTCGACTGTGATCACAAGTATGAAGGCAACTGGGTGGTCGCAAGATGGGCGGTCGTTTAGGATGGGGTTAACCTTTCGCAGCAGGACACACACACACACACACACACACACACAGGCAGACCAAAATTTCTGTGTTGAAGTTCCCCAAGAAAGACTATCATCTTTAAAAAAAGGCGTCGCGTGCGCGCCCTCCGAGGATAGGATCTAGGATTTCCAAGGCGACGCCGTTTGTCAGCCACGAACACTACACACGGAACGCGCGCCTGTGTCCTCCAGTCTACCGCTGTTTGTCTCCAGTTCTTTTTTTTTTACCATTTCACGTGCAGTGCCCTTGAATCACCCCGCGATTTCCTGTGCACCCGATCCCTGTGTTGTCAAGGGCAAACTTCCCTTGAGGCACGCCGCCCGTGACCCCGCGAGCTAGGCCTAACAAGCGCTCTCACCTACTGTCAGGTTAGCGAAGTGCAGACTCGCGCAGCAACCAGAGTCGCGCTGCTAGCACGTTGAAAAAAAAAAGCTCGTTTTTCTTTCTCTCAAACCGGCGCGACTCGGTAACGTCAACTGGAAAAGGAGGGTGGCGGCTTGGCAGGCTAGGCCAGCTGCAGAAAGCAGCGGGAGCAGGTTTGAAGTGAGGGAGAAAGGACACGCCCACGGCGGGATGATCACCGGGTCGAGGGATGCAGGCCCTCCTCACGCACGCTCGCACGCACGCACACGCGCACTCGCTCTCGCCTCGCAGTCGCCGTGTCTGAGCGCGCCAAGCGCGACACCGCCACTTCGCATTCCGTTGCGGCGGAGGAGGTGCTTCCGGTTGTTGCTCGCGCAAAAGTGACAAAATTTGTGGCAAAATCTCAGGCTGTCGGCGGAGAAAATTCGTTATTTCGAGGGGTTCTCCCGCTGCCACTTCGTTACGTAGAGGTTTCAAATACATGTACTTCTATGAAGTAACGGCGGGGAGTAGAAAAACTTTGTTATATCCAGGAATTCGTTATATGGAGGTTCGTTATAAGCAGGTTTAACTGTACATTTGTAATTGACGTAGCGGGATATTTTACAGATGCTTTTGCAAAAAGACGAAAAAAGTTTTTTGGAATAGAGATACAGCACTACTGATACTTAAACATTTTTTCCTATGTCAGGATGTTCATACTCCGTAAATACATTTATTAAGTGCAGCATAATATTTATAATGGTCCAGTGCATTGAAACTTGCACTTTATTCATTATTTTATCACAGTACTCTGAGTGCCATTAAGGCAGTACAAAGGAGGCTTACACTGTACATAAATGTTAATAATGACATACATACAGATATCAGTTACACAAGAAAAAAACTTATACTGTATCACAGCAAGAGTAACACACATTGTGCACCGAACCTGACACACTTGGCGACAACAGTATTAGCTATGCTAGAAATAGCATAGTTCAAGCGAAGCGCTGGAATCACTAACAAACATATTGAGATAAAGTATACATTTATTTAACAAAGATCCATGTTATTGAAAAGTTTGTCACGTCAATTACACTTAATTAAGCAGCAGGAAGTTCTCAAATAAGCTGTCATCTAGACATCGTCGGCCATTATCTACACTTATCTACACAGTAGTGTTTACTTAACACCAAGCACGTATACCAGTTGTTCCGATGTGCTACTATATGATGCTGCGGGATAAGCACATCATGTGCATGTCTTTAAAGAAACAGACAAGAAAACAATAATGGGAGGGAACATGATGCTTTCAGTTTCGTCCTCTATAGGAATATGGAAAGCCATTGGTCACAACACCTTTTCATTCTTTTTTGTGTACTTACTTTCCCTTGACACCAGTTGTTCATGTAGTTATGCGGGAGGTTTCAGTGCTGCACTTTGTGAAGGCCTTGTCTTCTCGCTTGTGAGAACTCAGGTACCACCTAAAGCAATGTCTCTTTACAATACAGTTTATCAGCCTGCGCTTATTTTGCTTCTACATCTGTAAATGTCACTGCTGTACTTACGAACAACTACAGAACAGTGGTCGAATGCATTAAGCAATAGATTTGACAATGGTCACAAGTCACTTTGCATCTGTTTTGCTCAATTGGGCATCATTCACGAAACAATGCTTTTGCACCATTACATATGTACTCTGAGAATTAGTCGAACTGGCATTGTTGGCGTTATAGCTCCAACATGGTCAGTGTTGCATAATACACTGATCATGCACAAAAGAGATGGCGTGGTTCTGCTAGACGTGTGCATGAGTTGTTCTGTGTCAGTATGCTCACCTTTTTTAATATATACTGGCCCATTCAGTGCTGCTGGCATACTGATCGGGTACACCCCAACCCCAACTGCCCGGATGAGGCCCCACACACTTGGGTATGGCACTTCAAACGGCACACTTAAAAACGTGCCAACTAGGGAAGCCATTAGAAGACACAGATGCACAGTCCATGTGTAAATCTTGTATACAAGCGGTAATGTGGGAAGGGTCATGCGACGCCCGCCACGAAGGCCACACTTAATGTTGAAGTGCCTTATGCTGATTATTCGTAGTTTGCATCATCCAAAAGAAGAAAGGAATTGGAACGTGCTTATCCTGAGAGCTCATTGAGGAACTGGGAATCAGTTCCTTGATAGCCCTGCCATGGTGGTCTAGCGGCTATGGCACTCGGCTGTTGATCCGAAGGTCGCGGGATCGAATCCTGGCTGCGGCGGCTGCATTTCGATGGAGGCGAAATGTTGAGGCCCGTGTACTGTGCGATGTCAGTGCACGTTAAAAAACCCAGTTGGTCAAAATCTCCGGAGACCTCCTCTACGGCGTCTCATAATCACAGCTGGTTTTGGGATGTTAAACCCTATAAATAAATCAATCAGTTCCTTGATAGCCAATGCCCTTGTATTAGTTAATTCAATAGCATAACAAAAAAGTGTCGCGTGAGGTGCCATTGTGTCAGAGCTATTCACTTGTCTACCCTGTTACTATGGTCTGTTGTACCAAAGCAGTGCAGAGACGCATTGCACCAAGGAGCAGCCGTCGCTGTCCTTAGAGCCCTATGTACGGTACTATTCGCTAGAACTATGGACTAATGCCCTAGCTGATATCATTAGGCTACATTCTTCCATATAGCTGGATGTAAGGGCAACCTTATGCAATCTTGTGTAAGGACATGTGAAGAGTATCTTATGCAGTCACGTATGCACAACGCATCTTTTTCATGCTAGATGTTCGGAATGTTAACCTTGGAGCACCTTTGTGCGTCTTCACCTGTCATCACCATTTAGGTATGGGCATAGGCAGCTTGCACACCACACCACAAAAACTGCACTAAAATATCACTACTCATCTGTACCTGCCGCCACGGAGCAAGAATTCTTGAGGAGGAGAAACAGTGCTTGCTCGGGCGGCCTGGTAAAGTCGTACCACAGGGTACGGCACTGACGCGCCCTCTGTCGTGCAAGTAATCTCGTGGAGAAAGAGGAACGCGCGCATCGCGCTCTCTGCGGAAGCTTGCTGGTTTAACGTTTCAAGGCCAGCCGGTGCCGTTTCGCGGCAGTGCATGCATTTCTTGTGCGTCCTCGGTGGCTACAAATTATCTGACAGACTAACGAAAAGAAAGTCACCTACACAACATTTACCTGCACAGTACCTCCTCAGGAATGCGAAATGCATAATTCTTTGATAACGCGAGCTTGATTTCTTAGGCCAGCACCACAACTATCAGTACAGTGTCGTTTATTTTCTTTCAACTACGCATACACCCTTGTTTGCTTCCTTATTTTTCATTTCAATTGACTCGTGGTGAAGTCACTTGAAAGGATGCACCATCTTATTTAGCTGATCGTGGCAAACTGCGAGCATATTTGTTTCTTAATTAACAACTGCACATTCTCCACACTTCAGGACAGGTTTAGTAGGTTGTGAATAAATCCCTGGCTAAGTCAGCATGTAAATATTGATAGCATGGCATCTAGTTCCGAGACAGGCCGTTTCGGTTTGACGAATACTTCGCCACCATGATCGCTTTAACATCGCCGCGTTATGCGACTGTCCAAGAAATGCTTCACACAAACAGCTGCGGGGCATGAGCCCTTGCTCTTTCCTTGGTATTGCATGAGCGTAGACCTCCAATTTCACCGAGCCACTGGGAATTTTGAAAGTAATCAGCTTCCCCTTGCCGGATGAGCCATCATTGATAAGGTTTGGCAGAGCACATCGCCGCCCCTAAAACGGCACTGATGGAAATCTGGACAGCGCACACCTTTGTTGCCACAGGAAAAGCACGCACAAAGTTTGAGGAACTGTCCCCGCAGCACGCTGTGGAGGACCGTCAGAGATCTAGAGTCAGATCACAAAGAATACACGGCAGCTTTCATGCCCTTTCTTCCCAAGGATATTTACCCATGCGTGCTCACAACATGCCAGCGAGTGACTTCCAGCAGCATACGTCGTCTGCTCTGCAGTGGCTGCAAGCTGCTCGTTCCAGGTGCTGTGCGGCACATAATTAAGTCAATATTTATTACTAACTGCAGCTAGACTGTCCACCGCTCCTATTTATTGACGATACAGACTGAAAACTGAGAAAATTTGTACTATATGAGACGGTAACGCAATTTTATGCATTGCGCCCATAGGATGACATGTACCCGATGGCAACAGGCCGGAAGCATCATCTGTCATTATACGGAGAAAACTCAACTTCCTCCTCACCCAAGCGTTACATTAATGGGCCACTGCTGCGGCATAGCAGTTTCCTCTCCTCAAATACTTTCTCCGTGCCTGCCACCTTACATTGAAACGCATGCAAGTCTGTGCAAGTCCGCACTGGTAGGTTGTGCACCTTTGACAGGAACGTCGTAAATCTGAAACGAGCAACATCAGCTCACCTGTCCATCTTTGAGACGATATATCGAAAACCTAACATTTCATTATTTGTGCATTTCTTCCCTTGGTGGCTGTGTACATGCTAGTGCAAGCCGTCTACATTCTCCAGAAGGTCCTTGAGCACTATGCATCCCATTCATTATCCATAGACAGGAGCAGGTTGCTTACAATAGCCTGCTGTCTCCGGGCTAATTGCAGCCCTACCTCCCTTTAACGGTGGCCGGCCATTCCGATGCTGCAGCAAGCGCCGCAGCTGGTGCCACCGGAGGTGCCAGCAGCAGCAGCAGCGGTGCAGCGACAGCTGGCGATGGTGACCTGCCATGCTTAGAGCCGACAAGGTGACTTCAGCCGGAGACTACGGTCGTAGTGCAAGCCACTGGAAAAGCCGCAGGTAGTGGCATTGTGAGTGGTGTAACCTGCATGGGCAACATGGGACAGATACAGCACGTGGTGGGGCCACTGCACGCTACTACATACCCTTCAATGGCTGCAAAAACCACGAGAGAGCAAGAGAGGAGGTGCATCCGATCCAAAGGCTTGAAACTAAACTTTGTCGGACTCGCTTTCTTTTTTAAAAGTGAGCGCTAGAAGTCGGGGCTTTACATTGTGACGTATTGAGCTGATCATACGATAGTTTCGGTAAGTTTTGTCCTATTTACGAGCAAGTTTTACAGAACATTCTAAATGCCTCGCTATTCACCAAGAATCCACTGCTTCGAACTGAAAAGTCGTTTCACAGCAATCTCCAATTAACCATTTGTTGAACTATAGTTGTCTTGAAGCTGTCGTCAAGTCCACCTCCCCACCCTCTGTGTCTACCTCCATCTGTACGCTCCAACAATTATCTGGCGTGTGCATTATATAAGCTGCCTGCCTCTTCGCTTCCTTTCAATAACTACTACAGAGTAACGCCTACTTCCGCCTGTTATCTAATCGACGCTGCTGTCCTCTGGTTTCTCAGTATTCAGCTTGATTTCTTTATTTCCTTTCTTACCGCCTGTAGCCCCGACACAGTGGTCTAGTGGTTATGGCACTCGGCTGCAGACCCGAATGTCGCGGGATCGAATCCTGGCCACAGCGGCCACATTTCGATGGAGGCGAAATGTTGAGGCCCATGTACTGTGCGATGTCAGTGCACGTTAAAGAACCCCAGGTGGTCGAAATTTCCAGAGACCACTACAGCGTATCTCATAATCAGAGCTGGTTTTGGGACGTAGCCTCACAAATGAATCAATAAAATTTACTCAATCTTACTGCCTGTTCATGGACCAGGTCCTTGAGGTCATTTTCTTTCTTCATGACTCAGTGCCACTTGACACTGTTACGGTACACTTTTCTAACATATAGTGCCAACCTGTCAACGATCATTTGATGACGTCGGCTGTGGGCGTGCCCCAACACCATTTTCTTATTTTGTATAACTAATTCTAACGAGAGTCCCTATTTGGTAATTAAGCAAGGTAGACTGTTCCTGCACATACCTTGGAGACTGGTTAGCAAACATAAATTCTTGCTCTCTCCTCAAGTCATCAACATTGTTTTTTTCTTTCCACATGAAATTGTTCGTCCTTACTGTTTCGTTTACTCATCTGAAGTCTTCAATCGTTTCTCTGAATTCATCCCTCGTGTTGAACATGGCAGGCCGTATGGACAGCCGATCTATGTTTAATAGCTTCGATATTTATCTTATTGTTATATTTTAATTGTTATATTCTTATTTTATTATTATCCATTTATTCAAATGCCTGTTCATGTTATATAAAATGCACATAGAGAAGTTGATTAAAATCCTCAGATTTCTCAGTAACTATACTTATGACATGGATGCAATCTATTGTAGAACAGGCCTCCCTGAGGCCTATCTATTTCTTAGGTTGATTGAAGTCAAATGCTGCCACTGTCCCAGTGAAAGTGACCCATTCTCAATATGTGACGGAGCAGTGAAAGCAAACAAGTTTAATCGACTGTTGTTTCTTGTGTGGCCCTGTTTCCACAAGCTCTGTTTATATAACATCTGCTCTGTGCACTGCCACTCAATTTTTTGTTCTTCTTCAGAACTTAGTCTTTTTCTGGATAGTAAACCAAGCTTAGAGGAGTACCGACACGGCGTCGAAAAATATACAGTTTATGTTTTCTTGCCATGTATAGTTAATGCCCTCCGCACACAGAAGCCAGGAAACTCATACAAAATATATTAGTTTGGTTTTAAAGTTTTCGCCGCGCAGCACTGCAAGCCAGCCCCAGTGCAATGGGCACTATGATGACGTATGACAACAGTCTCTTAAATATTGCTAAAATTGCGGTCAGAGTCACTGGACGACCGTGAAATTGTTGTTCGTGTGCCCCACGTGTAATTCACCACAGACAACAGAGTTGCAGCAACGATATCACGAACTGCTGTCCCTACATGGCGTGCGTCCGACTGTCTTGACACTCACTAGGAGATCGCCCCCTCAAAATCAAAACCAAAAGTGGGCTTTTAAGATAGCCATATTCAAAAATATATTCATTGCGTTGCAAGGCACCATGATACTCTTTATTGGTTTCTCCATGCCAGTGCTTTCATTTGCAGCAACAATATGAGAATGCCAAAATTCGTGTCACTATTCCTTCAGCGCATTGTTGTGCATATTCTTTTTAGTTCGGTGCATAGAACTTATGGTCGTATTATTATGAATGACTTTCACTGCACTATTTTTCCCTGTGCCAAATTTCCTTCAGACTACTTTTATGCTGCCGGTAGTTTCCCCGTATCCTTAATACTTCCATCCTTATAGCTTTGCTGAATGGGATTGAGACATGGCAACTTTCTGTCGCGGCGAGGCGAGAGCGCCAACAAAAACCACAGCAGGGCTTTTCGAGTCTGATGTACACAGATGGCTGAGCAGGTGTTAGCTGCGGAAGAACCTTGTTCATGGTAAATGGTGCAGACACATAATCCCTGCTCACATATGCAATACCAGTGAGCCTCGAAAGCATGCGCAGTAAATTGTTCACTCAGGGAAACAAACAAAAAAATTGTTGGCAAAATTCAAGTTGTGTATGCTTTGCATTTTGTTCGTAATCTTTGAATGAATGCTTTGACAAGAATTATGAGAGCCTCATTGACTTACTGATGGTGCCATATATAGGTATAATGTCCACAGAAACTTAAGAGGTTTGTGGTGTCATTATTTGTTGTCTCTTCCAGCAAAAACAATTTCTTCAGTCTAAGTATCTTTTACGTGTATGTATTTGTTGGGTGCTAGCTGCTTCACATAAAACAATATTATTGGATGCAAGGGCCTTTAACATTACCTCAACTGTGAAATTTTTGGCATTTGGTATCGCATTTTTTTATATTCGAGACCATTTCAACATAACGTTCCACTCTTTGTGGTTCGCTTTGTGTAGGACTCGCATCAAGAACACCTGCCAGACCCTGCGGTCGCTAGCGCCCGGCTTGAGCGAGAGAATCAACAAGGCAACACTCTTGGAGTTTCCTGCACAGTGCCTGCTATATCTGCGTAGGCAACTGGGAACCAAGCATGAAAGGTGTGTGCCTGGATTTAAGTGCATATGACTCGCACAGCCATTGTGAATGACGGCCGTTATGGCTGCTTACAGTATTGTTAAGGCCGACGTCGTTTGAAGGCTCCCCACAAAATGGTGCGACATGCGGCCTTTTTACAGCTCTCTCTGGCAAATTAAGAGTACCATTTACTACTTTAATCACGAAGAGCATGGTCGATCCCAACACTAATCGATGGGCCTTGCCGTTTCCACCTACATTTCATGACACCCATTCTAATTGGTTGCCAGCATATTTATTTGTCAAATGACACGCGATGTTTACAGTGTCTTTACACTCAAAGCAATGAAGCTATGCAGACAGCATCTCGTTTAATCGCACCAGCTGTCACCCACACGTTGTGCTCACTAATAAGATCACACCCTGGCTGCGCCCCAATCTATTTTACGCTAGCAAGCTATTCTTGTGTTCTGGGCTACTCAAGTTAAGAAGAAACACCTTCCTGTGGCCCCATTGATGCATTATACCAAACCGTTGATGATAGCGTTTTCAAGTACGCACAACATGGCAACCTAATTGGATTTCGATGGGCTGTAATAACGATCTGCTATGAATGACAGAAATTTGGCGCTTATATATTATATGTTCCTTATGGATGTTGTGCAGCATCAGTTTGTCGTCATCACATCCGATTGGAACTTTCTTAATGTTCAGAACCACGCGAGAAAACAAGTCAGTTGCTAGATGAATGCTTTTCCACAGAGCAGTTCAGTTAGGGAACAGACTGTCATTGAAAATTGCTATGAATTAATTGCCCCCCCCCCCACCTCATGAACAGGATTTCAGTGTCCATTCACAACATTGTTTCGTTTATTTGGTTGGTCTTAACGCTATTTTACCTGAAGGGGTGGAAGTGCTGCGCCATTTGTGCCTGTATGCGCCACAGCCCTTGTGTGCCAAGTTGCACCCAAATGACATTTTAGTACAATTGCAGGCAACCCTCTCGGGAACATGAAGACGTTTGAAAAGTAGGGCCGTCCAGACAAATGAATGCAGTCAGAAAATGCAGAGCTTTACCGATATTTGTCTGATCTAGATTGGTTACGGATGAAGCACCACGGCTTGAAACCGCAAAGGAGCCGGTGAGTGATGCGGGCCGCAGGACTTGGTACTCAAGAACTGCCACTGTGTATCTGACATCATGCTCCACACTGCGACAAAACGAAATTACTGTTTGTTATCACTGTGCCCAGTGTCGAGGATAACTGATACGTCGTTTTGAAGGCATGTGCACAGCCAATGCTTGCTAAATGCGAACAATACTGCATTCTACCGAAAATCGTAAAAGTGTTACAGCGTTCACGGATGGGGATGGCCACAACACTGTCAAAATAAACGTGCCTTCAAACCGCAGCACACAAAATCACAGTCGCTGTGATTAAGGATGGCAGTGACGCATGCTCTGAAAGTACACACGTCCACTCAACAAGGTGCCTGAGTGAAGGTTTTACTGTTTCCGGGTTTTAAAACTGCATTCGCTACCGACGCGATGATGACCACTGCCCCAAACTCTGAAAGTATGTGTGCGCCCAATGTCCAGTACATCAAAGCAATGATGCTTTATGCAAACACTGCGAATAAAACCGTGCTAGGCGCTGTTACAGGTAGCAATGATGAATGTACGCGTGTGGAGAGCATACACGGATCTTGTCCTCTTGGGAACTACAGATTGCTGTCAGCTGAGGACGAGAACGGGCTCACTTTCATCGCCATCACTGATAGCAACTACGCAGCTCCAAAACAGCGCAGCCAACACCGAGGCAGCTCAGGCAATGTAAAGGCATCAAAAGGCACGAAGCAATCTTGCTTTCCTGCCGGTCGCAGATGACCATACCGGTGGGGAGTTTCAGCACTTCATTTTCATATGGTCATAGCACACGTAATGCAACTCACAGTCGTAGCGCTCTGCACTCGGCACGCTGAGGGCCATGTGAACACAATGTGCAGCCAAGTACGTCTCAGTTGTCGAGGGTTGGATGCAATGAACCACGGGTGTGCTTGCAGGGACCTAAGAACAAGTCACAGCAACCATATTTTATGAACTTGTGTGGTCTTGCAGAGGACCTTTCCCACCGACGAAATTCTGCAACTATGAATTGTGCGACCGATCAGTTTTGTTAATTTGTGGTGTGATTTGAAGGTTTCAAGCAGTTCACAACCCTAAAAACATTTGAATTGTTCTTAGAATAATGTTCTTAGAATGGCTATGTGCTCCAAACTCGCTTTCTCTGCTACAAAACTACAAATTTCCTGCTCCAAAGGAGCATATTTGCGGCTCCAAAACTGCTCCAAGACGGTCATTTTGCTGCTCCCAGACCTGCTCCAAAATGCTGGAGTGTGCTTCCACACCTGCATCCTTACCTTTTCAGTTACAGTTGTGTGTTGGACACGCTTCCTTTCGAGAAAATTATGGCCACGTGTCACTTTGTCAGTCTTTCCTAAAAACAATGTCTGTGGTGCACAGGGTTCAAGCATGCATGCTCAGACTCATGCTGCATCGTAAAAGATGTAAAAGATAGTGGGTTACATAATACAATATAAGACGACTATTGTGAGAGCGCCGGCAGAGATTTCTATGTACGAATCTATAACCTTAAAAAAGAGCTTTGCGCAACCCCTCTGCATATGAGATTACCTACTGTAGTGGCTGACTTTTCTGCACTGAAGGATTGCGGAGGCTAAATGAGGAATACCAATGCTAGCACCTTTCAGGTACACTCGTCGTCTCAAGATGTATGCAAACGCTTCTAATCAAAAATCATGTGGTCGCCAGCCTTTCAGTCTCAACTAAATACATTTCTGTTTGTGCAGTGTTCGTCACCAACATACCCAGTATGAAATATTGCAAGAGTTAGCTTATAAAGAACCTTCTAACTGAGGAAATTTCCTAATTTTCAGTACATTTCCCAAGAGATCAGGGAGAAGTACTCGCCATGCTAGGAAGACGAAGTTGCACACAAGAACACGGCGCAGTGCGCTGCAGCAGCAACACCCTCAACAGCCCGCACACCTGGATTCAACGCTGCCGAGTTTGTGCCTTTGGCCTGCGAAGTGAACGGTGGTTCATCTGTGGCACTGCTGAATGCTTGTAGCAATTTTAATTTTCCTGCAGATTTTTTGAGTCCTGTGCTATTTATTGTCCACTGTTCTCCTTTTTTTTACTTCATGGATTCATCCTAACATGTGGTGAGCACAGGGTGTTTAGCGTTCCAATGTGTGTGAAAAAGAAGTTTATCTATATGTTGAAAAGCTGTCATTTTCTTATGTCAAAAACATTGAAAGATTTGGCATTTGCTGTCCATTGTTCTTAGCAAAATAAGCCAAGACGATTGTTGGCACTTGCGAAATTTTAGGTCCAAGGCACCTTATGAGCCCGGGCTGTAGGCGTCTTAACATTATGGTCATGTTCACGCTCACAAACAAGTGCTCAAAACAGGACCAGAACAAGTTCATAATTTATCAGGACAGGCTCAAATTAAACTAGCCTGATCGCAAATAGTTAGTGGATAGGAATAATGATCATATGATTGCATTAGGATGAACTCGTAAAGATCGCTGTTTACACGAATGTGCTACAATGACTTCACAGCCCCCAAGATCGGCCCACACTTTCTGTCGACAGAGCAAAAAAGTAAATAATTTATCAAAACTGGTTCAGCGCAGCGACTTGTATGTTCCTGCAGGGAAACACTTGTGCATAAATGCTTCGCACTTCCCCCCCTGGTCTCGCACTAGAGGAGCTGCATTTCTTTTAATGTGAAGCATTTCTGGCTCTTATAAATCATGGTGCGTATCACAAAACTAGCATCATCGTTAGTTCAGATCCCCAAGAGTGCCCAATGTGCGGCCTTCACACACACGCTTCTTTCTTCTCTTGTGCACGTCACCTCATCCCACTACTACACTGGCAAAACTGCGGCTGGAGGGCGCACGTGTTGCATGTTCAAACAGAAGAAGACAGACTGTGCGTCGACTTGTCCAGTGTACAGCTTCATGCAAAGCTACGCATTTGTGCATAGGTTTGCACCCCGAGAGCATGCACTCTTTGAAGGCACGGAGCTATGCGTAAAAGCATAGTGTAGTACAGCAAGAGGGGGTGGGACGGCATCAAACCGAGGCCATGCCTGTGGCGACTGCCACCGTCTGTAGTTCGACGCGAACATCTTTACGCTGAGCTCGGTGTGAAACTCTGAGTAGCGTTCAATGGGCCTCATAGTGCTTTGCAAGGTGTTTCCCAAAGCCTCAGGCCACGACAAAATGCAGGTAGGACAGAGGCAAACCCAGACCAGCCTACAGCCAAGTGCCCATCAGCTTGCTTGACTAGTGCAAGCTTCATTAACCGTTTCTCATATGTTAGAGTCAAACCCACTTATAAGGAACTCGAAAGTGTCACAAAAAGTGGTTTTTATTTGTTGTATGTGGAGTTGCCCTCCAAAATTTGTGAAAATTTGCAACCAGGTTGTTTCTTCACTCAGTTTTATTACAAAGCGCTCAGAACACCTCTTGTGAAAGGCTGAGCCTTTCCAGTTAGGGAAGCAACGCCCGCTGCATGCTTGTGAGCGCACTGAACTGCCTTTGCAACGAATTGTATCTGCCACATCCCGGAAATTGCACAGTCGCTGAAAGGAGAAAGAAAAGAAAAAGGAAAACGTTTTTGAAATGGTACCCGCTGTAATAGCTTTTTATTTTGTTACGCATCAGGCGCATCAGGCTGAGCGCACTGGAAAATGTGCTGCTTCGACTGGAGAGCCTGGTGTTCAAACAGTTGATTATCATCATGATTCTATGTCAGCAGCTGCTTAAACTAAGTGTAAACAAGCTGCGATCTCTCGATAGCAGCTTATAACTGCCAACCGCTGTGGTGTTGGTGTCGGAACAACGCCGTCTCAAAATAGGTAGCGGCAGATCACTGTCAAAGCACGAGTTTGCATTGGTCCATTTCATGTATGCCTGCCGCCCATGTGCCTTGTCTGCACCAAATTACATAAAAATGGGATGTGCCTTTTTCACTATTGATCTAATGTCCAAAGAAAAGTTCTTTATGTGTTGAAGATAGCTGCGTCGCATCTTGCGCACCCGAAGCCTGTGACAGGAGCAGTGCAAACAGTCTACAGCTGGACATTGACTGGGATAAGATTCTGCTGGTGCAAATAGGAAAGTTGCCAGACCTCTCAGACAAGATTGTAGTCTTTTTTTCGCTCCAAATCATCAAAATTTTCAAAGTAACAGCACTTAACTCGGGCACAATCAAGGCAGGCATCTGAAATATTAGTTTTAAACGTAGGGCGCTTAGAAAGGTGTTTGCAACATCTGGACTTCCGTGTAATATTTTGGAATTTCTTCGAAGAAGTTTGAGTCGAGCACCACAGCTGGGACAGTTAGCATGGCCCTATAGCAAACGGTGGGAAAAGGAAGTGGAGGTGACGAGGAGGGAGAAGCATGGCGTGAGAAAGGAAAGGAGGTGGACGTCACAACCGCACATTGCCCCCAAGGCAATTTAAAATATAGGCACGTGTCCCAAATCACGTAGCATGATGTGAGGGCTAGTCATGTTACTATTAAATCACGCGGCTTAGAGCTTAGCTGACTGCATGATTAGGTAACTCCGCGACTGCATGCTACAACAACTGCTGTCTCACTTTACGAAGAGTTCATCAGTTAATGTCTCAAGCGTTTGAAGCCATCCTTATCCAGTGGCCCTGATGACATGCCTTCCATCATTCTAGCAGTTTATGACACTATATGTGTCCCAGCTCTAACATCTATATTTAATTACTGTCGGAACACTCCCACTTTCCCTAGCATGTGGAAAACTGCTCGTGCTCTCCCACTGTTTGTCTGGCTGTAAAATTGTCGTCTCGAATTACCGTAATATTTCTCTATACTCTGGTGCTACATCAAAGGTTTTTCAGGTTTCCTTTAATAAGATACTGTCATCTAGTGCCACAAACGCGCAGATTCCGAATCAACATGTGTTTATCTCTGGTCGCTCGAGCTACAAATCTTGTTATTTTTATGATGCCGATTTCTACTCTACTACTTCAGAGAGGTAAGGTTGTCAGCATTTTATGTGACTTCAGTAAGGCTTTCGATGTAGCCAGCCACCCACTGTTTTTTGACAAAATTGGTCACTTTGACTCTTCACCGTCACTCCTCAACTGTCGACTTTCTCCACACTCATCTTTTTGATAGGTCGTGCTATGTTGCCATGAATGGACAAACATCTCTTTTGTACAATGCAACAAGCGGCGGTCCCTCAAGGGTCAGTAATCGGCCCACTCCTCCTAAATTTCTAATTTTCGTGAACAACATTTCTTCCACCATTTAAATGCTTCTTTATGCAGATGACATAAGGTATTGAAGGAAATTCATACTATAAAGGACTCTCACATTCTGCAGTCAGATTTATTTTCTTTTTCAGAATGGTGCAGCAACAATTGTGACTCATTAAGTACAAGACCAAGACCTCTCGCAAAACTGCGTGCGCATCATTTCCATACTTTGTTAATTCTGTAGCACTATGTAAGGTGTGGGAGGTAAATGACCTATGTATTCTCTTGGAAACAACTTTACACCTTTCTGCTCACACTGAGCGCATTGCTGAGCGAGGTCTTCGATCCCTCTGCTTTGCTTACAGGCTGTCAAGAGAATTCGACTCTCAACCCTTCTTTAAAGGGGTCCTGAACCACCACTCGGGCTTGGTTTTGAAAACGGCTGGGTGTGTATTGAAGGCCTCTCAGAAATTCACAGCCGAAAGAATTTTTCAAAACGGTTTGTTAGGAGCGAAGATATTGCGACCGGAAAACCTCCCTTTCCAGTCCTGTCTCAACTCTGCGGAATAGAGGGTACAGAGCTCCTTAGGGAGGTGTCGAAGGAGGTGCCCCACCCACTGCGTTACGTCACCGGACTTCAGCGACGTGTCAGAGTGGCTGACGAAAAGCGCGCGACTACCGGGGACTGTCATTTGGTATAAGTGTTCTGTGGGACTGTTTGTCCGCGGCGCGCTTGTGACCGCCTGCTCGCTCCGCGCCTGGGCTCGGTCGCGTGCCCCCGCGATCACCGCATTTTTTTTCGATCCTCCGAAGCTTTGTTTTCATTCGTCACACACGTTTAGGCTCGCAGGTGTGCGCGCTTACTTTGTCAGTGCGCTGCTTGTCGTCGATATTGCGCATAAGACGGCGTCAGGACAAACAGCGCAACTATCAATGCTGCTGCACCTCATGCATAACCCCAAGTTAGTTAATTGTTGATTAGCGATTGTAGATGGGTTAACCATCCTGTCGGGCTCGAACGTGTGACTACTATTACTCGAAAGGAAGACCTTCACAACTCGAATACCTGCCGACAGATTAATGTAGAATAAGGTGCGTTGACATGCGGAAAGAAGGATGGATTAACTTTATGTGTGAATACACTAGTCAATTTTAACAGTGAAATTGTTTGAGCTATTGGTGAAACTGGAAAATTTGCAGAAAAGTCCGCTAAGCTATGTAATGCTAGCATAACAATGCCACGCTGTAGTAAAGACAAAGCTTCCTAGGACTAGTTAGGTAAGGCTAAGTCTAATTCAATGAACCCTAACTAAGATTCCTAAAACTAGTTAGGTAAGGCTAAGTCTAATTCAAAGGAGCCTAATTAGGAATAATGAATTGATGCCTACTTCAGACAGGACTAATCCAACTAAGTCAAACCAAGCCAAATTGAACTAATTCAAGCTTAATTGAGCTATGTCAAGTGACACCTAATTAAGCGGATACTAATTATTTACCGTTAATTAAGCCCCGATACTAATTCAGCCAAGTCTAATAGGTATAGGACTAATTATGCGAAGCCTAATTTAGCTGATATGAACAAGTTTAGTGTAAGCAAGCTTCTATTTGGACCGTGTTTAATTAACTGGTAATAATTAAACCACGCATAGCTAGGTTATTACTAGTTAAGTCAAACCTAAGCTAGCACTTATTAATCCATGGTAAATTATGCTCAGACTTAAAGGTCAAGCCTCATTAAGCTGAGACTAAATATTTCAGGATTAATTAGGCTGACACTGATTAAATAAGGCTTAACGTAATACTCACCAAGTGATACCTAATTAAGATAATATATCAAAGCACAGCGTAACTAGGCCTAAACTAATTAGGGCATGTATAATTAAGATAGGACTCATTAACTCAAGCATAATTATGTCATGACTAGTGAAGCCCAGCTTAAGTCATGTGTCATTAGGTTTACGTTAATTAGATAGCCTAATTAGTATAACCAGTTAAGTGCTGACTGATTAAGTTAAGGCTAAGTCAAGTGTCAATAAGCTCAGACTATTAAGTTATGCCAAACTAAGCCAAACATTCCAGACTCAATGATTTTAATCCACACTAATTTGCCTTAGTCCACCCTAATCTGCTGTAATCCTTAATTCGTCCTAATCTAAGTCTAGCGTAATACGCTCTATACGCCATAGTCCACCTTAATGCACCTCAGTCTGTCTTAATCCACCCTAATGCGCCTTAATGAGCTCTAATCCACCCAACTATACCCTAATCAGACCTAGTCATTTAATCCACCTTATAAAAGAAATATTTTGGGTTTGATTTGTGGGGTTTAACGTCCCAAAACCAGTTCTGATTATGAGAGACGCCGTAGAGGAGGGCTCCGGAAATTTCGACCACCTGGGGTTCTTTAGCGTGCACTGACATCGCACAGCACACGGGCCTCAACATTTCGCCTCCATCGAAATGCAGCCGCCGCGGCCGGGATTCGATCCCGCGACCCTCGGATCAGCAGCCGAGTACCTTAGCCACTAGACCACCGTGGCGGGGAAATATTTTGGGTTCGACTCCAGCCATGTTACTGAGTATGAGTATTAGGAGGTGGCGCATCGGAGTACCATAGGGAATAAAACCATCTACAATCACTGATAAATTGTTAATTAAAGTTTGGGAATAATGTGTGATTTGTTACAGGCAGCTGGCATACATTTGTTGGCTTCTTGGAAAACTATATTTATGGTGACTTTTGCACCGCACCGTTCGCGTCCACATCGAGGTAGTTTACGGACGCCTTCCAATGGCATCTTTGAGACTTGTGCATGAACAAATATATTTTTACATATTTCCAGCAACTATTTTGCCTATATAGGGGCTCACAACGCAAGGAAAAGTGAGCGCACGGCACGCACGTGTTTACGGTTTTAAAAAACGCGCGCTGCGAAGGGCCCGCACACAAGCGCGGCGGGCGTGTCTGCCATCGGCAAATAGCAGCGACGGCCCCGCCACGGTGGTCTAGTGGCTAAGGTACTCGGCTGCTGATCCGAGGGTCGCGGGATCGAATCCCGGCCACGGCGGCTGCATTTCGATGGAGGCGAAATGTTGAGGCCCGTGTGCTGTGCGATGTCAGTGCACGTTAAAGAACCCCAGGTGGTCGAAATTTCCGGAGCCCTCCACTACGGCGTCTCTCATAATCAGAACTGGTTTTGGGACGTAAAACCTCACAAAACATCAACAACAACAACAATAGCAGCGACGCTCGTTGTAAATGCTCTATGACGAAACAGAGCATATACAAGGAGCGTGAGGAGAAGCCGCTTTTTGAGTTGAGGGCTCCTGAGGAAGTGGAAGCTTTGTGCTCCGCTTGTGAAAGCTACGCTTCGCGGATGACTACAGCATGTGGCTAAGATGTTCATTAGGGCGTAGGCAAGCCGTAGAATATGTTTTTCCACCAAGCCCAGGGAGTGGTTCAGGACCCCTTTAAATTGTACACCGCAATACGTTTACCTCATCTTGAATATGCTTCTGCGATATGGAACGGAATTTCTGAGTCCAGCAGTAACGCCATCGAGCAGGTCCAGAGAAATTTCCTAAGAATGTACAATCATCGTTTTCCTCGGATGGGCTCTCGAACTTGCACAGTGTTGGTTTATTGCCATTACCATCTCTTCACTGCCGCCGAAATCTTGCTGATCTATTTCTTTTTAAACTTCTGCATGGTTCTATCACCTGCCCTGAACTCCTCCATTGCACCATTTTTTTTAATTGCGCGCAAGATAACTAGAGACGAAAGGCCTTCTTATGTACCCACCTACCTATGCCAACACTCGACCATCCAGAGAATGCGTAATCTTTGTAACACCTATTTTCTAAACCCATATATTTTTCAAGGCTCCCTACGATAGCTTTCATTTGAGATTTGCACTGTTATAAAATAATGCCGCCCTTTAATTTTTCTTGATGTGAACTTGATGCTCCATGATGCCTTGATGTGAACTGCTTTTATCATTGGCTATATTTATTTTTTCGTGTTGTAGGTTTCCATGGCATGCAGACTTTTCTTTGTTCTTTTCTTGCATATCCTCCCTGTATTTTTTCTGTATTTTTGTCTGAATCTGTTTCTTGTCTCTCTATAGGTCCAATCTAGTATTCTGCCCTGTAGTGAAGATATCCTAACTCTTTCTCTTTCTTTGACATTTGTTTGTACTCCTGCATATTTTTTTGAAATCCAAAGGACAAAGCTGAGCGGGTTGGTTGGGATTCATAATGCAAAGAACAGGCGTCCAAAACACGGACACAAGGGAAGAGAATTGGACAACACGAACGCCGACTATCGACTTCTAAGCAGAGCACAGAGCCGAAAAAAAAGACACACAACTGATCTGCGCATGCTCAGGAATGGTAGCGCCACCTGTCAAACGGTTACATGTGCCGGTCTATGCGAGAGACGATTGTTAAGGCGTGCTGCCTCTTTTCTGTGTATGCTAATCGGTGCCTGGCTCACGCACGCACTTCCACTATTATTGACATGCCAGGCCTCAACCATTAAGCGCGTTTCTTCATTCTTATGCCAGTACAGAATCTTGCATTCGTCTAACTTTGCCGTGCAGTTACAGTACCGGCAATGAAATGAGAGATTAGGTGGCGCTTCATCTGATAGCTACTTTCTATGTTCAGTTGATCTCTCAATAATGCAACGCGCTGTTTACCGTGCGTAGAAACGTCCGTAGCTAAAAGGAATCTCACAAACCACGCCCATGCGAGAGTGGGTGAAATTATTCTTGGCAGCGTGCTTACAATTAGACAAATATCTGTTCGTTTCTTTCCTTGCAGCAGCTCACTTTTTCTATGCACCGCGGCACAAATCCTACCCAATTTATTGGGAGCCGCAAACACAACGTTAAGCCCGTGTAACTGCGTGACTATACGAAATACTCAGGGCTGCTTTCTTGTTAAAGGGCCACTAAACAGGCTCCAACTTTTTTTTAAGCCGCCCAAACAAGCTAACTCAATCATAGAGAAGGTTGCGGCGATCACATTCTGCGAATATGACAGCGCTGCGCGCCACACAGACGCCGTATTTCAAAAAACAATTCCCGCGCCTTTTTCCTGCCATTGACTAGTCACGCTCGCGTACTAGGTGTCGTCAAGTTCTACCGCGAACAACTTTGCGTAGCTGCAGCTCGTTGATTGGTCGAAACGTCTATTGTCAGATCCTCTGGCCTTCCCACCGGCATGAGCGCAGGAGCAGCGCTGGCCGGAGCCACGGCCGCTGGATAAAAACGCACGTGGTGCGGCGTGCGACGTCGCCCGAAACCGGCGTGACGAGCCTAGTTCCACGCGCCGCCGCAGCGGCGCCACTGCTACGGGACAAGCGCGCGCGGGAGGAGCCGCTTGTTCTGCATGTTTCGCGCAGCGGCGCGCTGAGAGTTTGCATTTTACTCACGCAAGACTGTGTATTGCTTTGCCAAAATAAGATCTCTACGCTGCCTGCAAGAACATAAATACCCAGCCGCGCGGTCGGTACGGGCGTTGGGCCGCTAATGGACTTGTACGAGCCTGAACCGCGCACTTTTGCCGCAGGTTTCGATGCGTGACCACCGTTAAATATAACTGGCAAGTTCCTTATCGCTTGCTTGAATACTTGCTTCGCTTGATGCGCTTGTTTGCTCTTGAAAGAAAAACCTGTTAATATTATTCAAAATTCCTTACAGGCCAATTGAAGGGCATTGAGTAAGAGGGCATCCGTATATACAAAACAGAAAAATACAAAATTCAACAAATAACAAAAAATAAAGGGAAAAATATAAAAGAAAGACACAAGACAAATATTACAAGTAGTAGAATGTTATACAATGATAAAGCGCAACGAAATTAGGTTATCAAGGAATGTTCCACGGTTAGCAATGGATACAATGTGATTAGGAAGACCGTTCCAATGTGCAGTGGCTCTAGGTAGTGGTGATGAGTTAAATGCTTGTGTGCGACCATGAATTCACAAGAAACTACGCGCGTTGTGAATGCATCGAGATGTGCGCAAAGGAGTATGAAGCGGCAAACTGTGAAATTTGTTACTATAAATCTACTTGTGAAATAAACACAATAGAGCATATGGCGCGGCGTTCTTCTATAGTGGCTGAAATGCAAGATCTTCGTTTTATTAGACGTTCTTACAAATGCGTGCATACGACTTACTGGATTGGCCAAATCATGTTCTTATATAGTGTTTTAGTTCGAGCGTTTTATAAATATCAGCCTGACATCTACAACTAAATGAACATTCAACCGCTTTGTAGACGCGCGTTTGCATTTCTATGTAAGGACGGAATTAGTTCGGATTGGCTGATTGAAAAAAAAAAAGTCGACGAAGGCGGTGTCAGGCTCATTTCTTTATTTAGAAGTTACGACATGTATACATCCACGGAAACACGACTCGTTGCACCAAAGTCGCAGCACCTTCCGTAACAGAGGCTTGTAAGCGAGTTTGAACCACTTAACAGTTGCGTTCAGGTCTCCGGCCCTGTTTGCCGCAACAGTTTGCTCAGAAACACCTCGCAGGTCTCTCGGTGTGGCTTTGTTCACCCCTGTCACACGTCAGTTCGCGACATATCACACAGTTTGGTAGAAGTGTTGATGACAAGCGCACGAACTGCCGTCAGAACAGCCGTTGGAAGCAATAGCTTGAGCTTCGTGGACTTCTAATAGCCACCGTCAGCAAAGCGACGTGAGTACACCAACGACCTGTCATTTGGCCCGCACACGCTTGCTTTTCCAGTTATTCCCTGTCGAGAAATGTTTTTTAGTCATACTTCACGGCGATCTACGTCGCACGGAAATTCGTGGTACCGGATCCGAGGGGCCTTCCTTGCGTTTGTGCCACGCAGCGGCGCGCAACAGTTGCGCGCCATAATGCCGTTCACAACCAAAATTATAGGAAGCAATGGCGCAATACGTGAAGCACCTCGACACGTTGCAGTCAGAAGGCGTGCGAGCGAGGTGCAGAATTTCGTCGACACACAGAAAACTCGACCCGTACTGGTTCGCGGAACGGCCCGCGCGGCGAGAGGCGGGAGAGTTGTCCCGTAGCAGTGGCGCCCCCTCCGAAAAAGCGGCGAAAACTGTCAACTTTCGCCGTGGCCTCCGCGATCGGCTGCGGCGGCGCGCCGCCGCAGCCGATCGTGGAGGCCACGCTTTCGCTTCACAGCTCCGCTTTTGTTCGCCGCGCGACGTAGCAGGCCGCACCTCGTGCGTTGCTAATCGAGCGGCCGTGCCGGAGCAACCGGTACTGCAGCGCAAGCGTCAATGACGTCAATTGCTCACGTCATGTCACGTGTCAAAAGTGGGCGGAGTCACGACGGCGCGCCGCACCTACCCTCTCCTCGGCAGAGAAGGGTGGGGAGGCCGACATAGAAAACGAAACCGACGCAAGCGGCCACTTAAACCCGTGTAACTTCTTTATTATTGCACCTATTCGCAAAATTCTTGCGGGAGCATGTTCACATCGCACAGGAGCGCAGTTATATCTTTAAAACAAAGTTTGGACCTCGGGGTTGTTTAGGGGCCCTTTAACGTTACTGTATGCTACGGCAAGTGTTCCGGCCAAAGTCGACTTCTTTAGACGTTCAGCTACAGGGGCCACAGCTAAGGTAATGTAACCTGCTTCTAAAAGGCACTCGACCTGCACCTTCAATCAATCGCAATCAATCGATTGATTACAATGAACTAGTAGACTGAACCTTATTCCGCTCATAATCTTACCTTCGTACCTGAATGACTCCTTTTCACTTTAATGACTCATTTCTGAATGGCTCCGATGAGCGAGCCTAGAGCCAAGGTACAGTGCCTAGAGTACACTGGGTAGTGTGCTGAGCAGAGGGGGCTCCCAATGGGAGGAGGTGGCAGGGTGGGTGATGCCTTCCAAATTTGGCCGGCAGGCGGCGCCACTGAAGTAAAGGTGCGGCCGCGTGGTTTCGTGCGCCTGCAGCTCCGTCAGTGCTCCGTGTCTCGTCTTTTCTGAAGCTATTTTGCCCACGTGTGCATTGCAAATTGAGAGACAGAGAAAAGAAAGGACTGGAGCGTCACAAAAGATAAGCGAAGCTGCTAGAGACAAATTTGTGTCGATCCTTTCAATATTTCCGAGCTTTGACCAGTGGACAAGAAAAAAAGCCCAAAATTGGTCCACAGCTTTTGCATGGACAGCTTGCTATAGCAGTCTAAAAGGTGCCGGTATGCCAGAAGGATGAAACACGTGGAGGTGGGGTGGCGGGCTGCAGTTGCACTTGAAACATCTACTGCCAGCACAAATGTGCCAGTTTGAACGTATCACAAGACCAAATTTTATTTTCTATTTGTTTGCTGCCACTGACTTCACTTCTTTTACGTCACATTTGAAGCTGTCCACTTCCAAAACCGCATTCTAGATTCTTAGTTAGCCGCGTGGATGGGCAATTAAAAGCTAATTAAAAGAGCAACTCACACCATGAAGGCACAGAAGAGCACCTAAATGTTATCCGTGCTGGTTACCAAAAGATATATATAGTGGCAGGCTTGTCGGTTACACACGATACAGGAACGCCTCGCATGTTTGTTATTTTTAGGAGACAGGGACGCCCATGAACAGCGCACAGGCACATCTGCTATAGCTGTGTGCATTAATGTGCGCCCTTCTGTGCCCCCCACCCCCCGAAAGAAAAAAATTCTTGCGCAACTGTTCCTGTTTACCAAGTCATGTACGTGTACATTATGCTTCAACATCTGTGCTATGAGATACCAATTTTTTACATCTACAAAAAATAATATGTTGCAGTGCTACTGTCATGGCTTTCTTTTACAGTTTCTGTTATTTGGAGATGAGAATCGCTGATGGTGATTCTTTTAAAACTGGAATTCTAGGTCATGGACACCCTCATAAGGTCAGCTTTGCATAAAACTACCACTGTCTTGCAAATTAAATGCATCAGTTGCGAATCCACTTCGCGCGAGCGCGTAGGGTGAGTACCCAGGCAGCACGCAACGTAGGGCCGATATTGGTTTTATGGCGGCAAAGTTCGGCCCATCCACGGCCTAACGTTGCCGACAGCAAGGCAGTATCGGCTAAGCCGCCTTCAATGTCTGGCAACGTCGGGCTACTATAGCCGCTGCCCCGCCGATATCGGCAGGCCGTCGACTGTAATCGGCAACATGGGGCCGCATATGCCGCGTTACTGCCGACATAGGCTGAGGCGATGGCTTTCAACGGCAACTATGGCACCGATTTTGCCTTTCTACAGACAATATGGGCTGGCCGACGCCATTTGTCGGCAACACTGTGCCAAGTATGCCACCTTAGAGCCTCCGTCGGCTAGCCGATAACTTTCTCCGGCAAATATGGCGCCGATTTTGCCACTCATCAGCATCGCCTGAGGAATGGCGAATTTGGCGCGATATTTACCTAGAAAGATTATTTCACAGGGAACATTGAGTCATTTCTGCCGTTCTGGAGGCAACGTCGACTACGCCGCAGCCTTTCATGGTTGATATCGGCCGGGCCTCTTTGGAAGCCTGCCGTATATAACAATTGAGATCCGATCGAGACAAGAATGACCGAAATTCACTTGAGAGATTCGACGTAAGAATCAGATGTTGAGTTTCATATATTCATGTATACGCGTTTCAGTGCCGGAACATAGCGCACGCGCGTTTTGAGCAGCATATATGACATTCTGTTCGCGCGCTTTGTTTTTCATAAACAGGGCACACAAAAAACATGCATATAAACTATTGATATATACATCTATAGGCTGTTTTGCGGGAACTTTGCGAAACAGGCTGGCGCAACAGTTAACATTAGCCAGAAGGATCGACAAGCATGATGGAAAATTATCTGACAGCGCATGTCAAAAAATTTAAATTCATAGAACTTGAACTAGTTCGTGCATACGTCGATGTGCATAACCAGCACTCATATGTTCAAACAAAGATAAACAGTTGCAAGCGGTGCTATACTACTGACATTTAGCAACCTATGGAAGGAAAAGGCATATGGAGGTAACAGCGCAACAGCGAGTGGACAAAAAAAAAGGTCTAGCGCAGACTTTATGGTGCGCTGAAGCGGAGATAAACTCGCCACCGGCGTTATACTACTGACATTTAGCAACCTATGCAAAAGAACGGTATACGGAGCTAACAGCGCGACAGCGAGGAGACAATACTGATCTAGTGCTAACTCTATATTGAGAGGACCATGAAATACATAGATCCCTTTGTATTGCAGATTCAAATGAAGTGCTCTTGTCAAGACCACGACATTTGCGAAAAAGGCAAAAACGAAAAATACCAAGCAGTCATATGGCAAGCATTTTTCATCTCAAAGGTGGCAAACAAATGCACACACCTATAATTGATATAGAGAGAGCTTTTCTGGTGAGTTCTACTAGAGTGTATGTGATCACACAGTGTTCTTGTGCAGGAGATCTGCGTATTTTATGTTATATAAAAACAGAAAGCATGCACTGAAAAAAAATCAGTTGAAAATCAAAGCTCTCTTCTGTTTCCTAGTTTCTTCATACGTTTGAGCACGGTTACAGCATAAACCAACCGTCCTAAGTCAAGCTGTTGTTGACCACGTGCCTCTCCACTACTTCATCAGTGCGTTGGCGAAACTAGTGCATTCCTTTCAAAAACAGCTCCAGTACAGCGCAACGCATGTACCGGAGCTCGCATAAGCTCAGCAACAAAAAAATAATTGTCTACTGGTCGGGTAAACTTATACCTCCCTTTTGCACCTCCATGCTCTCTACTACCACGCAGATACAATAGGCTAATAATTCCTTAATATGTCCACGCCATTGCGTATAATTCATGCTTTTTTTTTGCTTTTTTGTGTAACGTCCGTTTGTGCGTTCTTTCCATACATATCGAATTCGTTTACACATCGGCCATCGGTTACGTTGTACTGGTTAAATGAGCAGAATATATCGAGCTTGAGTGCATGCTCTGTGCAGTGTGTCGGATTTATCACTGACGTTCGTATGAGACTATGGCGTTCATATAAGCAAACATGTGCGTATTCTGATATTTAACAACTAATTTATTTATAACTAATAAGGGCAAAAGAAGGGAGCGTAGAGACTGACTCATCGCAGTATTTCTTGTGCGGAAAGGCAGCACGTTCATGTCTTTCGTGCGCTGCAGAAAATGGCAGAAATTCAAGCAGAACGCGGCGCCGTGCGTCCTCGCTACGTTTGTTGCGTGCAGTGCAGCATTTCGCTCGCGTTTTTAGCTAGAGTGGGTGGTTCAGCCTCTGCGAAATCCTGTGTTACAAGTAGCTGGCAAGTAACGAAAGGGAAGGGGTCAAGGGCAGGTTCTTTATTTGTTAGAAACAACTTAATGAGCAAACAGGCTGGCAAGAGAACACATGCGTACCAGCATAGGCCACAGGCTGCACCGAGCTGCACTTAACAAATGCAGTCCCGGTGGGTGTCCCCGCCATTGTGCAAAAATGTTTGCCCAGCAGAAATGCTGTCTTCCACGTTTTGAGACAACTACAAAAAAAGGAAGCAAGAAAAACGAGCGTGCTCTGCCGAGAAGCAACCTCGCACGTGCTAAGCGAGCAGCAACTAAACATAAAAAAAAGTGTGTGGGGAGGGGGGCGCGCCCCCCTTCCGAACTGACCACCATTGTCACGGCCCCCTCCATGAACATCCATTGTGCTCATCTGCAGTTTGCAAAGAATGTGGTTCTGAACCTGCTTTTCCTGGCGTTTGCTGCCTTCGGAGGGGGAAACCACGAGGAACCTTCCGCGCTCTCTCGTCGCGGCTGCATTGCTTCCAACGTGCAAGGTGTACGAACGAGTTTCAAAGGCTGCACGCAGTCTGTCTACGCGTTTATCGTTTATCATGTACCGCATTTATCGATCATTCAAGTTGATTGCGCGATTCCTTGGCGAGTGTACCTCCTAAGACAATGCCCATCCCAACTGTGACATCGGTTGTATATGAACACAAGCCTGCGCCTTTTGGGGAGACTACAGTGTCATCGCCGAATTTGTGTTGCGGACTCACAGCTGTAGAGTGCAGAGCGGATGCCAAAATTCGGTAAGTTGCTGGCCAGTTTTCAAAATGGGACGTGGCACATATTGTTGTGATGTTGAAGCACCGGTTCCACTTTATATATTATTTGTGTCGTGAGGTGCGTAGGCTCTTTATTTTCGAATAAAGAGCCTACGTACATTGTCCCAAAGCAGTTTTACTTCATGTAGTTAATCCTGTGCTTGTATCAAACACCCTTTGTGTGGTGACTTGCAGTTCTCGTAACATTATCTTTTCTTGCCCGTATTTTTAAAGGTAACGTGATACCGAACACGCGCTCCTTGGTGCAGGACACGTGCGGCAGTTCGGCACGCGATAGCATTTTTAAAGTAGCTTTTAAAGTTCCTTCTCTAATATCTGCTTATAATGCACCTTGCACCTATCATTTAAGGACATTTTTTGCCTAACGACCCCATCCCTGGGGTGTCTCGTGTTAGCTCACGTCTACATGTTTTCCTTTCCGATGTATGCCAAAAATATTAAATTTATTATAATGCAAAATGCACCTATTTCAAGTAATGTGCTGCTTTTAAAGTTGCTTTGCAACAGAACCTTTACTCACGTTTTTTTCCCCCTTGGGTATCTAAAGCGACACGACACCAAGATCTGGGGGTTGAATATTGAACATAGATTCATTATATTTAAAAGGACAACTTTGTTTTGTTATTTTCTAAAGTAGTACCCGATTATGAATGTTTCTGACATTTCTTGAATTTCCGCGTTTGTTCGTGAGTCGCACATAAGTTGCATGCAATTATAGTATAGTGCTGATGTGCTCCACAGCTGTGCTAACTTTTCACGCCTTTTCCCGCAGGTTCCACCCTTGCCGAAGCTTTTCCGCTACGACGGTGCAACACGAGAATTGCATATTATCAATGCAGAGTTCACAAAATAAATGAACTAGTGCTTTTCCCTATAAACCTCTCTTGTTGTGTTATTTGTTTTATTTAGAACGCATTAATAGAAAGTACAGAGGATCCACTTAGCCCCACTTATTACTGTGTTAATAAAGCTTTCGCGTATGCATGACAGGCACATTTACGCAAACTACTGTTGGTCCTTCGAAAATGCCTTCATATCCCTTACGAAATGTGAAAACAAAAATAAAATTATCGCAATCCAAACGGCGCGACACACGTGGGGTAAATTACAAACGCCATAGTGGCTGTGAACGGTCGCGCAAGGGGTTTCCCGATGTCGGCGGGGCCGACAACACGCCAAAAAAGCCTGAATGCCCGCAACATCGGCCAATGCTACCTAGCCAAATCCGACCCATTCTGGCTGGCCAAATTTGACCCATTCTGGCTGGCCAAAATTCGCCCACGCTGGCTGGCCAAATTTCGGCCACTCTGGCTTGCCAAATTTCGCCCACTCTGGCTTGCCAAATTTCGCCCACTCTGGCTGGCCAAGTTCGACCCATGGTGGCTTCGCCACAGTGGCGCCATTCTGGCTGGTCATCATCGGGCAGATGTGGGTGAAAGTAGCGCGAGCGCGATTTGCCGACTTAGGCCCGATATCGCTGCCGACTTTGGCCGACTTCACGCCTACATAAGTCCTGTGTTGGCGTGCTGCCTGGGGGTCTGTCCTAGGATATTCTCTGACATTTTTGTTTCACTTTAGCAGTTAATCACAGAATGACGGGAACTATATAGCAGACGGCGCGTGGTATACACGTTCAGCGTGTGTTAAAGGTTCCGTCGTTTCCTAGTACCGCGTTATACAAGGTTTTTCGGCGGGTAGTGATTTAATGCTAAGTTGTTTCTGTGAGAGTGTTCCAGACGGAGATTCCGCTGCGGTGGTGTTATATGCTCGAAAAACGCGGGGTTGATCCTGGCTACGGGGGTCGCATTTTCGATGGAGGCGAAAATGCCAGAGGCCCGTGTACTTGATTTGTTAGTGCACATTAACGAACCTGAGGTAGTCAAAATTTCTGGAGCTCTCTATTAATTACGGCGTTCCTCTTCCCTCTATCTATATCATTCCCTTGCTCCATAGAGTTTCTCACAATTACACCATACCTCACGGACGCTGAGCCATGATCCCGCCATGGGCTACAGAAAATAGTGTCCTTTCCTTAACCGAATTACGATAATCAGACTTTGCTTGCTTGCTTGCTTGAAAAACTTTATTTGGGTAAATGTACTACATGGAGGTAGTTTGAGGTGACCCGGAGAGGGCTACCCCTCACAAACACTAGGTGGGTTCCTCATTGCAGGATCCCATTGGCGATTGCCGCGGCTCGGGCTCGGTCGACCAGGGCCTTCTGGCTCGCCAGGTCGGAGCAGCCGAGCAGGGCTGCCTCCCAGTCCTCCAGGGTGGGGTTCGGTTTTGGGGCAAGGTTCGGGGTTGATTGGCATGCCCACACCATGTGGAAGATGTCCGAGGACTTCTCCGCACAGTGTGGGCATTTTCCTGTATAGGCAGGATCAAAGTGTTTTAGAACTGCCGGGCACAGCAGAGTTTTGGTGTAGAGGCGGAGGAGTGTGCGTTCCTCTGCCTTTGTGAGGCCCTTACAGGGCTTAGGATAAATTGCGTGGCCGGATTGAAAAAATTGAGTAATTTCTCGAAAAGTGAGGGCCGGATTGGGTTCGGGATCTACCTCGGAAGGGCCGGAAGGCGTTACCCGGAGAGTGAGCGCGCGGGCAGCGGCGTCTGCCGTTTCGTTGCCTTCGAGGCCCATGTGAGCAGGAGCCCATACAATCGTTCGAGACGCGGGGGTCCCGAGATAGCGGCTATTTTGAAGGACGCGGTACGCCAAGAAAGGAATATACCCCTGTTGAATATTTCTGCAGGCCCCTCTCGAGTCAGTGATTATGACGCGCGAGTTCAGGTCTGCGGCGGCTAGCGCGATGGCGACTTCCTCCGCATGTGCTATGTTCTGCGCTTTGAATGTTAGCCCATTCACTGCGACGTTCTGGTGTACGACTGCGGCCGTGTACCACCCCCCATGGTGAGGGCCAGAGGCGTCCACGTAAAAGATCCCATGTTTGTTCCCATAGTGGCGGGCCAGTGCCTCCGCCCGCGCAAGGCGCCTGCCACTGTGGTCGTCACGTGTCATGTTGGCCGGAAGAGGGCGCACGTGCAGGGCGTATCTCCAGACTTCGGGGATGCGTACGCGCTCTTCCGTCGGTGTTGAGTGGTGGATATGTAGTCGGGCTAATAGGCGGCGTCCCGACACCGTATTTGAAAGTCGTGTGTATTGATTGGTCAAGTGTGCCTCCCGCAGCTCCGCGAAAGTGTTTACCATCCCCAGGCCCATGAGGCGCTGGTTGGACGTATTTATCGGGAGATCAAGGGCACGCTTGTACATCTTCCTGAGAATCACCTCGAGGGCGTTCTCGTCAAACTTGCGCAGGTGGAGGTAAGGAGCCGAGTAGAGAACTCGACTGGTTACAAATGCATGCGCCAGCCGCAAGGCGTCTTTGCATCGTAACCCCCCGCGTTTGTTGGAAACCCGGCGGACCATCCGGCCCACCTGGTCCCCCACCTTACGCAGCTTTGCTATTGTTGTATCAACTCGCCTGTGTGTGTGGATAAAGAGCCCAAGCACGCGAATCTCATCATGTTCGGGTATTGGGCCGCTGGCCAAGGATAGTTTCATTTTGGTGGTGCATTTAGCTGACGGGCGAATGTGCACGAATTCGGACTTGGACGGGGAACATTGAAGACCGCAGCAGCGGGCGTAGGCGTCCACGATCTCCGCTGCTTGTTGCAGGTTGGCCTCAATGTCTCCAACCGATCCGTGTTTGGCCCAAATGGTTATGTCGTCGGCGTACAGCGCATGCTGAACCCCTTCGACCTTCGCCAGCTGAGCAGGAAGTTTCATCATGGCCAAATTGAAAAGCAATGGCGAAAGGACCGCGCCCTGTGGGGTACCTCTCGTTCCCAAATGATATGGACCGTGTTCTTCGTCCTGTATTCTGATAAAAGATTGTCGGTCCGTGAGAAATTGTTTGACATACTGAAAGGTGTTATGTCCACAGTTGGTCTGGGAGAGATGTTGGAGGATAATTTCGTGTGTGACGTTGTCGAAAGCCCCCTTCAAGTCTAGGGCGAGTATCGCCTTGTCGTTGAGGGGGTATTCGACAGGGTTGAGAATTTCTCGGTCGAGTTGAAGCAGAACGTCCTGCGCGGACCGGTGCGGGCGGAAACCGAACATGGTGTCTGCGAATGAATTTTGGTTTTCCAGAAACTCAGACAACCTGTCCCGCACCATGGTCTCCATCAGCTTTCCCGCACAAGACGTGAGGGAGATGGGGCGGAGATTGTCTGTGTTTATGGATTTGCCGGCTTTTGGAATAAAAGTCACCAGGGCCGTCTTCCATTCGATTGGGAGAGGTGCATCACCAAGCCAAATCGAGTTCACGAAAGCGAGGAGGGTCTCGTAGGCGGGGTCGGGAAGATTGGCGAGAAGTTTCACGGTAATCTTGTCCCGGCCCGGTGCCGTTCCTCGCTTCATCTTAGCTAGGGCCGCCTTCAGGTCATGCAGCTGGAACGGCTGATCCAACTCCACGTTCTGCGAACCTGCATACGAGTACGCGGGCCCTCGGGGGTCCTGTCGAGTGCAAAGGTACTGGTCGCGTAGTTTGTCGGCTAATTTTGAAGTATCTCCGTCGAAGCTGTGAATAGCTCGTTGGAGATGTTTTTGTGTTTCGACGCGGGTTTGGGTAGGGTCAATTAGGGCGCGAAAGAGGCGCCATGGGCCCCGACTAGACATTTGTCTGGCCGCTGTGTTACAGCGGTCCACCCAGTTCGAGTCGGACAGCTGGGCCGCGTACTCTGCCGCTCGCTGGGTGAGCTGGGCGATACGAATTTTGAGCTTTCTGTTATGTTTTTGGCGGCGCCATCTGCGGACGAGGCTGTGCCGCGCCTCCCAGAGGTGCAGAAGGTGGTTGTCCACCTCCGGCGTTGCCTCTGAGAGTTTAATGTGGGTTTCCGTCGAACGAAGGTGTGTAACCAATCCATGCGCCCACGCGCGGTATCCTTGTTCGTGGATAGAGGCCGAATTGTTGTAGGTTTGCCGGAACTTAGTCCAGTCGGCGAGCCGAGCTTGTGCGTGTGGTCGCGTTAGTGGTTTAGTCCTTACGGTGGTATTGATAAGGCAGTGGTCACTACCGAGGGTTTCCTCGGTGTTGGCCCATTCTGCGTGTCTAATATTTTTGGTAAAGGTAAGGTCTGGACACGTATCCCGAGTCACGGAGTTACCTATCCGCGTTGGATATGCAGGGTCAGTGTGGAGAGTCAGGCCCAGCGTGGACGCAAGTTCCGCTAGCTTGCGCCCCCGCCTCTCGTCACGCACGTACCCCCAGAGGGTACTGTGGGCGTTGAAGTCGCCCACAATTATCAGGGGGTCCCTGCCTGCAGTCTTTAGAGCGCGGCTAAAGAGTGCTGCGAAGGTTACGTCTTTTAGTCTGGGGGAGCAGTATATGTTCAGTATATGGAGTGGTGGATCTTGTTTCTTGAGCGGAAGGAGCGTCACCATCGCATATGAATACTGAGTTTCAAGTTCCAAGTCGATTAGATTAGCTGTATAATTTTTATGCACACAGAGGCAAGAAGAGGGGTCCTGCTGAAAGGTGACGTAGTTTGGTAGGGTGGCACCGCTCCCTGGCTCCTGGAGGGCAACCACCGCCGGAAGCGAATTGAGAGTTGAAAGGAAAAGTCGAAGATTCGCCCGTTTAGTGCGGGACCGCAAGCCTCGACAGTTCCACTGGACAATTTGGACGGAGGTGGCCGAATTGGTTTTTGGTAAGCGCCTTGTCTTAAGGTTGCTCGCCATTGTCAGTTAGTCTGAGGCAGGATTCTAGTGACGCTACTCCGGAGCCAGCACTCGCGGGGAGAGGGAGTTCCTCGATACCCGAGAGGGAGCAGCTGTGGTCATCTTCGGCCTCTGTGGTTCGCCTAGAAGTCTTAACAGAGCGGCCGGATACGTCTTTGTAAGGACCGGCGAGCCTGCGCGAGGGGCGCGAGGTCTGCGCAAATTGTTGGGCAATCATCGCTGGGATGGTCTCTTGCAATTTCGACATGGCGGTAAGCATTACTGATATTTGGTTTTCAATGGCAGTGAACCGAGCGTCTATGGCTCCGAAACGGGCGTCGAAACGCGATTCGAAAGCGGCCTCCGCGCTTGTTGCTGCATTCGGCGCCACGAGCTCACTCTCCATTACCTCCGCCGCGGGGATCGAAGGGGAAGGAGGAATTTGATTGATTTTGGATTCCAATGCGATAATTTTCTTAAGCAGCATCTCATTTTGGGCCCTGAGTGCTGCTATCTCAGCTTGCTCGGCGCTACGCGCCCTAGGAGTGAGAAGGGGGGAGGAAGAAGCAGCCCCGCCCGAACCGCTCACCTGATGTCCGTTTTCGACAGCAGTGACCCAGGCCCCGGTCCTGCTGCGCGTCTCTGCCGTTGGTTTCTCCGGACCGCCCTGTGGGGGCGACGCCGTAGACAGTCGGTTTCCACCTCCAGGTGGTGGTGCCGGCTTGTCGGTTTTGGATGGTTCCCGGCGAGGCTGGTCGCTGGGTAGCCCAGGATGGAGGCTCTTCTTCTTGGGCGCCATTTTCTTTTTCCCGCCCTTTCGGGCGGCTGTCTTGGGTGTACGGAATTTAGCCGCACAATCGCGAGAGTTGGTGGCATGGGCGCCACTACACACAGAACACCGGGGAACACAATCGTGAGGGGCCCGCACCCCCTCCACTAGCGGAGCATGGAGTCCGCAGAGTCCACACGTGTTCGGCTGCAGGTTTGGACATGCGTCCGCGCGGTGACCGACGGCCCCACACAGGCCGCAGGCCGGGATAGTTTTATAATAGTTTCGCACTGGGACGACCATGTTGTCATAATGCACGTAACGGGGCTTCTCCTTACCAGCGAAGGTAATGCGTGCCTTGTTGGATGTTCCGAATTTTCGGATTTCCACGATGGTGCCGTCACGCCAGCACACTCGGTGTTGAAGAGTTTCCGTGGTGTCCGTGTTACGGACCACGATCACTCCCTGGCACGTGTTGCCGCCGTCTTGTCTGAGGTAGCCCTGAAGCAGGACCTTGCTCTTCTCGGTGTTCACTACAAAGTCCCCGATGAGCCGGTCGGCCGCTTCGATATCCGGGGTGTGCACGATGATGATGTTTTGATCTCGAGATGGCAGAACGGAGATGGCGCGGGCCCGTTCCGGCCCGAGGTATGCCGAGATGGCGGTGCCGTAGCCAGTTTCCGTGAACGCCTCGTGTAGAGAAATACGTTCTCTGGGCTTGATGACTATAACGTAGTCGTCGGACGCAGGTTTGAGCATTGGACGCGGTTTCCACTTCGTGGACGCCTTGCCCTTGCATCCCGTGGAGCGCGTCGCGGGAGCGTTCACGTTTCCAACCGGCGAGACAGCGGCCGGGCCATCACCAGACGCCGTTCTGTTGGCCTTGTTCTGAAAGCGGCGTTGGGCCGCTTTAAGTAGAGCTTGACTGCGAATTTGCGGAAGGATCATCGAAGTTGCGTCACCGGTGGTGGGAATCGAGGTCCACGCCATCGCCTCAGGGTCGTAGCCGCGTAACTGGAACGCGGAAGTTGCCATTTTGCCCTCGGAGGGCCGATTTCACCTGGCCGAGCGTCGGCAACGGCGTCTCTGACGACGGCGCCTACGTAGTCAGCTGAAAAAGGCCATAAATTTGCGGAACTGGGCCCACCTGGACGAAATAGGTATCCAGCTGTTCCTCTCGATGTTCCGGATCACTTGATGCGAGCTTTGCCTGGGTAGGACGATTTTGGCCGCAGCCCCAGCCGAAAATCGGTGGAGCCGAATGCGCCACACGTCTGTCCACGTCGCGCGCTCGTAGCGCCCCCTTCTAATCAGACGAGACCGTTTTATAAGCCACGAGGAATGCTGAATTCGGAGCAGAAACCGCGGGTGCCGCGGAGCCGTGACGTGTCATGCACCTTAGATGCTTGCAGCGCCGCTATGCGGTCGCTGTGGGAAGGCATCAGCGCGATGGCCACGCGAGCGCACGCGCTCAGCACACTAGCCAGTATATTCTAGGCACTATAGCCAAGGGAAAAGTGCGCCGATGCATAGAGGAAAGAATAAAGAATGACACGGGTGACACGGGAGAAAGAATGACACGGGTGTTGCCGTTGAAGACCACACCAGTGCTGTTCTCGCAGAGCTGGTAGCCCATTCCATACCCTCGCATGTAGGCCGCGCCCTTCGGATCGTGAAACCCCGGTGGTGGACGCTGGTACCCGCAGTGAAACCAGCCCCTCCGCGGTCGAGTTCCACCGACGTGGTACGGTGGCCGAGGTTTTCGGGAACCCCCATCCATGTCGATCGCACTGCTGTCCGAGCAATAGAATGACGCCGAGTTTCTGGAAGCTTCGCTGCATGCACGAGCGCCAGCAGGCATAGGTCGGCGCACTCACTCATGAGTGCACTCACTCGCACGCATTTCATAGACGTGAGTGCGAGTGCGAGTGAGTGCCAATGAGTGTGAGTGGAAGTGAGTGCGAGTGAGTGCAAGTGAGTGTGAGTGGAAGTGAGTGCCAATGAGTGTGAGTAGAAGTGAGTGCGAGCGCGAGTGAATGCCAATGAGTGTGAGTGGAAGTGAGTGCGAGTGAGTGCCACTGAGTGTGAGTGGAAGTGAGTGCGAGTGCGAGTGAGTGCCAATGAGTGTGAGTGGAAGTGAGTGCGAGTGCGAGTGAGTGCTTGTGAGTGTGGGTGGAAGTGAGTGCCAGTGCGAGTGAGTGCAAGTGAGTGCGAGTGGAAGTGAGTGCCAGTGAATGTGAGTGGAAATGAGTGCGAGTGCGAGTGAGTGGAAGTGAGTGCGAGTGCAAGTGAGTGGTGAGTTGAAGTGAGTGTGAGTGGTATGTATGTATGTATGTATGTATGTATCTATGTATGTATGTATGTATGTATTTATCCGTGGCCGTCTCGTTCATGTAATGTATACAAAAATTGGTATGCCATATGACTGCATGACGAATAAAATGACAGGTCATAATATGAAAATCGTGACATGCATGATTTACATGAAACGGTCTTGGTGCTCTCCTGGTTGATTGATTGATTTGTGGGGTTTAACGTCCCAAAACCAGTTCTGATTATGAGAGACGCCGTAGTGAAGGTCTCCGGAAATTTCGACCACCTGGGGTTCTTTAACGTGCACTGACATCGCACAGCACACGGGCCTCGACATTTCGCCTCCATCGAAATGCAGCCGCCGCGGCCGGGATTCGATCCCGCGACCTCCGGATCTGCAGCTGAGTGCCATAACCACTAGACCACCGTGGCGGGGCTGCTCTCCTGGGCCGTTTCGTTAATGGGATGCATACGAAAATTAGTATGGCACAACATGACTGCATTACGAACATAAACGACAGGTCATAACATGAAATCATGACATGCATGTCATGAGCGGCTTGATTTACATGCCACGGTCTTGGTACTCTCCTCCCCAGCTAGCACACAAAGGATGTATGATGACTTCCAAACGGATATCCGACACGTTAACGTTGCAGACGGCACGAGTAAGACGCCTTAGTCCTGGATGCGTCGTATATCGTCTGATGTCCGGCTTGTTGCACACGCGTCTTCAAAAGCTGGTCTTTTCGACGACTTCGAGGAGACTCCAATAATCCCATTTTCCGGGATTTCTGAATGTGTTCGAAGACTTGCCGAAACGTCATCAAAAAGTTGTTCCGGAAACGTTAGCCGTAATCTGAAAGAAAAGCAGGAATCGTGCTCGGGAACGGGGCGCGCCCACCAATATTTTGATCTGGTTGCCACCCTCAGAATATATAAATGATAATCTGACCTCAGAGCTAACGCCTTAGGGGTTCAAATGACACCAAGGCATTTTTTGCACCCCTAAGGCTCTGTGGTTCTGAAGGTGTCAACGGGATAATAATTTTGGGGGGCACCCATGATCCACGGACGTCGTCCCTGCCTTATGGTAGTAGCTGCGACCCGCTATGTTACCAGCTCCACCATAAGGTTAGGGTGCTGCAGAGTGGGGCTGAGTGCCAGCCCAGCTGAATATTTCGTCCTAGGAAGAAGTGCTGGCGTCGCACTTGCGTTGAACTTTTTTTTTCTGGCGGGTCAAAGCCCCAGCATTGAGTGCAACAGAGCAATAGTGCAGTAAGGTAGGCACAGTTGTCTGCAAAGGCTTCATCAGTCTTAGCATTTAGGTCACAATTAGTTGTCATGCATACAAAAATCAATATCGCTTGTACTTTGTATAGCATGAAGCAATATACCAAAAATAGTAGTGACATATCCTTCTACAGTTAAGGATAGACAGTTTCTTGGCAA